>JACEIK010003465.1:34325-76850 GCA_018107945.1 Datura stramonium | reverse complement strand
CTGGCTCCTTCCGCGATGGTTCGATGGATTTCTTATCCGGTCTTTTCCCGGGCCTTTTCCTAGCATGTATGGCATTCAAAAACTCTTAACCAACATGCGAGTAGGCCATCTATGTGTCTAGAATTTATGGGGTGTAACAGATTTCCTATTTACTCTTTCTTTGCTATATTCATAGTAGGTCGTAGCATTAGTTGTCATTCCCTGTGGTAGTAGCTCTGTGATTTATAATTTCTGGTTTGTAATAGACAATATTGTTAATGACTGATAACCTGGATGATGCCTGGTGATGTTTGGATGATTTGTTCATCTGTGATAGTTCATTTTGTTTGTTTATTTTTAGAGTCAAAATCTTTAAAATATTTCTTGTTTTTTGTGTCATCATAGAGTAGTGACCCTTCCCTACGATATATGGATGAAGACTATCTTAAGGGAAATTAGTCACGTGTTATTTTAGGATTATGTCAGAGATAAATCACTTGTGTGCTCTTTGACATTCCAATTAGACGCCAAGCTAGAGGCAATGAAGTGGTCATCTTAAGTGAGAATTCCATGAGAGACACACATAGTTCTTTAACTCGACTCAAGACACTTCTAGATCTTAATAATGAAAAAAATGCCATTCAATGTGATTGTATGAATGTGTAGCTACAAAAAACTGACTAGAGTCTTAATGCCATGTGACGTGAGCTTAATTGTTTTGTTTTGTATATATTGTAGCATCTAGAACTTGCCTTAGTGTATGTTGGATGGGTAAATTGTTAAGGAGTTAAGAGATTATTAAGGCGTTTCTTTGAAAAAAAACCATGTTTCCCATGTTGTTTTACCTTCCTAAGCATTTTCCCTAGCTAACGCCCTTGAGCCATAAGCCTTGTTCTTTTCTTAGCCACAAAAGTAGCTTATTTCCATTTTTTTTTGCAACCTCCAGAATTGTTGATCCAAAGTAGTCTTAGGAACTTTGGGACTTGAAAGTGAAGGTCCACCAAGATGTGAATGATAAGGGAAAAGGAAAAAAATTGTGTGAAAAGTAAGAAGAGAAAGTAGGAATAAGGGGCGCCCACGAGATATGTTGTTTACTTGCTGCTATGTCAATGAAAGAAAGAGTTTTAAGAGTGAATAGTCTTAGTGATTCTATAAAAAGAAATTAGTAGTCAAGTAGTGAATAAAGAGGAATGAAAAGAAAAGAAAAAGGGTGAGTAGAGTGAAAGGTGAACAATAAGAAAAAAAATAGTGGACTTGAAAGATGAAAAATGTCTTAAAAGTGTTTAGGGTTGGTAGTCACTATAAAAGAAAAATCATTCCTACCCCTCTCTTAGCCAACATTACAACCAAGAAAAGTCCTTATGACCTTAATCTCTTGGAATAACTTAATATTTTAAGTGGACATAAAGGGCAAACTTATGGTATGTTACGTATGTTTGATACATCATTTTTGAATGTGAGTGTGCCTTGCTTATTATGTTCCATGCTTTGCATTGATAATTTAAGAGAGGAACATCACTAAAAGTGAGGGGCTTAAAATATCTATGTCGGTGTACTATGTGTTGAATATATCATATATAATCATATTGGTCCTGTTCTGAAAAATGAGTCGTTTATAGAAGTTGTGTAGTCTTGAATGTGAAAACTCTACAAGTGCTTGATATGAATTTCCATAAGTTGATGAACCACTTAGCCATATGCTCTATGCTATTTGTTTGAGTCTTAATTGATAGAGATGACATGTGGTGAGAAAATTATGAGTTTGTGCACGAAGTTGAGGATTGCTAGAGGATGAACAATGGTTTAAGTGTGAGGCAGTGATTTTGGGCATATTCTTATGCACATTTACTTTAAGCCATATTTCTCCTTGATTTCATTTCATAATCCTTATGAGATATACAAATTCATGTTTTGTGTGTCTTTTGAGCTAACAAATGTTTCTAAATGTTTTGAGCAGGAAATCAAGGAAAAAGGACCCAAAAATGACCCGAGGTGTGAAGAAAGAAGTGTTCACGAAAGTTGGCCTGGGGCTATGGCTGGCGTGGCGCGCCAACCCCTAAACTTTAGATAAATATGCACCAAAGTTGGTGCTATGGATGACATGGAGCACCAAGTCCTGAGTTTCAAATATGAGAATTTGACTAACACCTTCGAGATGAGACGCATGGAGCCCTAGAAGCATCCCAGACTAAGGAAATTTTTCTAAGATTTTGGTGCTATAGATGGACTGGGGCACCAAAAGGGTTCTAAAGTTTAGAAATTTGACTAACACTCTAGTGTTGTTGATGGAGTGGGGCACTAGAGGAGTTCAGAAGTGTAGAAATTTGGCTAACACCTTGGTGATATGGCTAGAGTGGGGCGCTTGGAGCTAAGCTTCAGAGGAAAATTGAGCCAAACTTGGGGCTACGGAGGGCATGGCACGACAGACTCATTCATGGATGGATTTTACTAATTTTAAAGCTAAATACTTGAGGGTAAAAGCATCATTTGAGGGCTCACCTATAAAAATAGCATCTAGGTTGTTTGTTAGCTATCTTAAATAATTTTGTTTGATCGAAAAAGGATTGTAATGCAGCTTTTGGAGGAGAGACAAGTTCCTAATTAGGTTTCTTCTTTTATTTATCATTTTACTTTGAATGATGATGATTTCTATGTTTTTTCTACTTGAACATGAGTGGCTAAACGCCTATTCCAGGATTTTGTCTAGAGTTGATGGTCGAAGTTTAATAGACTGATTATTGCTAGTTTTGATTCTTCATTAAAGATTGTTTATATTTACTTATTTTAATTGCTTATTCGCTAGACTAATCACCTTGACAATAAATCTATTGGCTTTTGGTTGAACTCGGGAGAAGAAACTAAAAGGGTTAAAAGTAAATATAAAACAGGAATTCGAAAATCCTTTGGCCCATTGGATGGAGGTTAGAAGTTGTGGGGATAGGGATATACCCTTCAACCCTGTTTAGTTGAAACATAAGTAGGCATAACCGTCGACTTATGTTATTCCTACTACCATAAGGATATAGGCGTTAGGGTTCATGAGATAGTTCCCAGATGCTCGGGAGAGTAGCAAGAAAAAGGATAGTAACTTGCAACTAGCAACCTTGGAAAGAATTAATCTAGTGTAATCACATCTTGAAAACTCAACATGAAGTGAAAGTGTCATTTCCCTAGATTTTCATCATCATTTGAAGTACAAAATAATTTTGCAACAATCTTTAGTTAATTTTACATTTCAAGTTCATAGTAGTTTAATTCTCCAAACCATTCCCCATTTTATCTATTTTCTTAGAATAGAAAAATAAAAAAGAAACCTTAAATGATGGATCTTACAAGTCTCTGAGGGATTGATAATCGGGACTTCACTGTCCTATATTACTTGACGACCATGTGCACTTGGGCGACATCATCCCATCAGCTCATCCTATGCTTTGGAGGCTTCTCAAACTATGATGTATAGATGCTCAGCAGCATTGACTTATTTTCTCCGTTTACACTTTATTATATCTCAGATTTAATCTTATGCATCTTCGTATAATTTATTTTCACTTAGTGTATGCTTATGTTTATGTTATGCATGTACCTTTGGTTAGCTTGGAATATCTTTTGGTTCTAGGTCCTGTGTCACATTTGGGGTCTATGCTCAGGTCATGAAAAAGATGGTATCAGAGCATCAAGTTTAGGTGTTTCCTAGGGTGTCTAAAAGTCGTGTTAAATAGAGTCTTTTTCATTGGTGTGAAGCGTGCCACACTTACGAAGAAGAGGTTATGAGACATTTTAGGAAACTTCTCCTCTTTGATGATTCTATGTCATACGATAAAGTTCAACTCTCTCTACTCTTCTAATTTATGCTATATGCGTTTGCAGAAAATGCCTCCCCAAAGAGACAATGGAAGGAGAAACAACAATGGACATGGCAATGGAAATCAACCAGCCCCACCAGCTCCAGCATATCCTTTGAACAAGCAGGTGAATCGTGCTAAGTTTAGGGAATTTTTTCAAATGCTGGAACGACTATAATAGCCCAGGTCAACCAGTAGGCAGTTGCACCTATGAAGATCAATGGGAGTGCTGCAGTGGCTAGAGTGCCAGTATTCACCAGGATGAACCCTATAAATTTTCAAGGCTCCAAGGTGGTTGAGGATCCATAGGAGTTCATTGATGAGACAGAAGATTATTCAGATCATGGGGGTTCAGGAAACGAGAGTGCATATTTGGCCTCATATCAACTGAAGGGGGTAGCTCACATATGGTTCAGACAGTGGAAGGAAGGTCGTAGGACAGGAGTAGTTCTTGTGGACTGGCATGAGCTCCTGATAGCTTTCTTGGACAGGTTCTTTCCTCTGGAGTTAAAGGAAGCAAAGGCAACAAAGTTCATCAACCTGAAGCAGAATAATATGGTTCAGGAGTATGCCTTGAAGTTCACCTAGCTATCCAAGTATACTGCGGAGATGGTTGCCGAGTCGAGGGATCGAATGAGTAAGTCTATGTTATGGGTTTCATATTTGTTGGTCAAGGAGTGATGGACCGCTATGCTTATCAGTGACATGGATGTCTCTGGACTTATGATCTGTGCCCCCAAATAGAGGAGGAGAAGTTGAAGTGGAAGGATAGGGAGTCTAAGAGGGATAGAATAGGGAATTTTGAGCATTCCCAAAAGAGGTTAGGTGGTGGGTATCGGTCTCAGTCCCATGAGAGGTCATCGACCCAACTTCATCATCTGCTAGTATTTGAATTTAGGGCTAGGGTTGATAAGAGGGTTAGAGAATCAAGCTCTAAGATTTAGGGGAACATGTCCGACGAGCGCACCTTCTCAACTTGTAGGAGGTGTGTTTAAAACTACCCGGGAGAGTGTCCAATTGGCAAGGATGCTTGTTTTAGGTGTGGTAAGCCCAGACATAGACTCAAGGATTGTCCTTTAGCCAGACAGGGTGATGGTAGAGGTTGTGCCCCAGCTACTTCTTCAGTAGCTAGCCTATCCCAGTAAGGTGTATCATCTAGTGCAGGTGGTGGATAGTGCCAAAACCATTTCTATGCACTTTCTTCGTGCTAGGAGAAGGAGAGCATGTCAGATTTGGTAATGGGTATGTTACGAGTTTTCCATATTAATACTAGCATTGTTAGATCCAAGGGACACAATATTTCGTGAATCATATGTTGCTATCAATTTTAGTGTGAGTCCTAAAATCCTCTCAGAATGCTTCTTAGTCTCTACTCTTGTCGGTGAGTCAGTCTTAGCATGGAGGATATATAGAAATTGCCTTGTTACAATTCTTTAGAAAGTCACCTCAGCCAACGTAATAGAGTTAGACATGACCAACTTTGATGTTATCTTATGCATGGATTGGTTATATGTTTGTTATGATTCAATTAATTGTAGAACCCCGAATACTAGAGTTTCAATTTCCGGGTGAACCAGTCCTAGAGTGGAAGAGTAGTTCAACAGTGCATGTAGGTCATTTTTTCTCCTACCTTAAGGCCAAGAAAATGATCTCCAAGGGTTGTGTATATCATTTAGTTTGGGTTAAGAATTTTACGTTTGAGCCCCCGACTCTCCATCCAGTTCCAATTGTGTGCGAGTATCCAGAGATATTCCTAGAAGACCTACTAGAAGTCCTTCCCAAGAGGTAGATCAACTTTGGGATAAACCTCCTCCCTGATACGCAACCAATATCTATTCCTCCTTATCGAATGGCTCCAGCTGAGATTAAGGAGTTGAAAGAATAATGAAGGATCTCTTAGATAAGGGTTTCATCAGGCCTAGTAGGTCCTCATGGGGTGCTCCATTACTCTTCATGCGGAAGAAAGATTATTCTCTCAATATGTGTGCTGACTACCGCTAATTAAACAAAGTCACAATCAAGATTAAATATTGCCTCTCCAGGATTGATGACATGTTTGATTATCTTAGGGCACTAAGTCCTTTTCAAAGATAACCTCAAATCCGGCTATCACCAGGTTAGAGTTAGAGAGTGTGACATTCTAAAGACAACCTTCAGGACTCGGTATGGTCACTATGAGTTTATAGTTAGGTCTTTTGGACTAACGAATGCTCCTACAGTTTTTATGAATTTGATGAATAGGGTGTTCAAGAAGTACTTGGATATGTTCATCATTGCCTTCATAGACGATATCCATGTATATTCTCGGAGTGAGGAGGAGCATGCCGCTCATTTAAGGATTGTGTTGTAGACTATTAAGGATCGTCAGTTGTTTGCTATATTTAGCAAGTGTGAGTTTTTGCTTTAGTCAGTTGTATTTCTTGGCCATGTGGTGTCTAGTGAGGGTGTTCAGGTAGACTCTCAGAACATACAGGCAGGGAAGAACTGGCCTAGACTTGTAAATCCTGCTAACATTAGAAGCTTCTTTGGTTTAGCTAGTTACTACCAGAGGTTCGTCGAGGGAGTTTCATCCATTATTGCTCTGTTAACTAAGTTGACTCAGAAGAAGGTCAAATTTTAGAGGTCCAATTCTTATGAGAAGAGTTTTCAAGAGTTAAAGATTCGACTCACTTCAACTCCATTTCTAACCCTACCAGAGAGCACGTATGATTTTGTAGTGTATTTTGATTCCTCTAGAGTTGGCCTTGGGTGTGTTTTGATTCAGCATGGGAAGGTTATTGCTTATTCCTCGAGGCTACTTAAGACTCATGAGAAGAATTACCCAATGCACGACCTTGAGTTAGCAGTGGTGGTGTTTACCTTGATGATTTGGAGGCATTATTTGTACGGGGTGTACGTGGATGTGTTCACGAACCACAAGAGCCTTCAGTATGTGTTTACTCAAAAGGACTTAAATTTGCGGAAAAGGAGATCGATTGAGCTTCTCAAATAATATGACTTGAGTATCCTTTATAATCTAGGAAAAGCCAATGTGTTGGCTGACGCTCTTAGTAGGTTTTCCACAGGGAGCGTGACTCATTTGGAGGATAGAAAGAAGGAATTGTCTAGAGATATTTATTTGCTTGCTCGTCTAGGTGTTCGACTTATGGTCTCAACAGATGGTGCTGTCATTATTCAAAATAGATTGGAATCTTCATTGGTGATAGAAGTTAAGGCAAAGAAAAATGAGGATCCTATCTTAATGAAGTTTAAGGAAGCTATTAGGAATCAAAAAATTGAGGTTTTCTCCTTAGGGGGATATAGTGCACTTAGGTATTAGGGCCGATTGTGTGTTCCGAATGTGGGTGACTTGAGAGAGTGGATAATGAGGGAGCTCACATATTTTGGTATTCAATCCATCTAGGTTCCCCCAAGATGTATAGGTATCTACGGGAAGTCTATTGGTGGAATAGTATGAAGAAAGATATTGCATCATTTGTGGCTGAGTGTCCGAATTGCCAACAGGTTATGGTTGAGCATCAGAGACACGGAGGTATGACTTAGGATATCAACATTTCTACTTGTAAATGGGAAGAAATAAACACGATATTCATTACATTGTTTCCTCATACCCACCGAGAGCATGATCGATTCAAGAATAGTTGAGATGATCACTTTCCATTCATAGAGTTTGCCTATAATAACAGTTACCACTCTAGTATTCTGACAGCTCCATTTGATGCTCTTTATAGGTGGAGATGTAGATCACGTATTGTATGGTTTGAGATAATCGAGGCTATGTTGTAGGGCAAAAATCAGTTCATGATGCTAGTGACAAAGTTCAGCTTATTAGGGGAAGGATGAAAATATCTCAGAGTTCTCAGAAATCATATGCAAATGTTAGGAAGAGAGAGCTAGATTCGTGGTTGATGAAAGGGTGTTTCTAAGGGTGGCGCCCATGAAAAGAGTTATGAGGTTTGACCAGAAAGGGAAGCTTAGTCCCCGATATATTAGTCCTTATAAGATTCTGAGGCGTGTTGGCAAAGTGGCCTATGAGTTGGAGTTGCCTGCAGGCTTCTAACCCCACCAATGCATAAGAACGGCCCTTAGAAGTCTTTCATGGTGTTTGAATCTCATAGCTGTAGAGAAAAGAGTCCATTCCACAGTAGCAAAATTTTCGAAATCATTACATGCTGAACATCCTCATAAACTATATCACAGCAACAAAAGCAGTCTGTAGTAATACCGAGTAAAAATCTAAAACTCTGGCTGCTGTAGGGGGCTTATGTCTTAGTGCCCTCCACAATGTAAAGGAGCTTTTGAAGGGTACATGCTTTGCCAGGTTCTCTTGTTAATAACAGTTGTTTGTTTGGATCTCCTATTCAACCCCCAAGCTGAAGAAACAAAGAAAGTACAGGAGGTACTGGCCTTTCAATAAGGCTGATCAGGTTTATCTGGGTGAAACTGAATCTGGGTGTTGAGAATCTGTTCAACCAAGTGTTGCGGGAGCTGCTGCTATAGTCTATTTATCTTCTACTGTACCTAGTGTACAAACTCTGAAACTATGGCCTTGCCCAGTCTGCCTGGCAAGGTCCTGTGAGTAGCAAGTGATCCAATACTGAGCCAGTTATCCCACAAAAAACTTGAGCTGCCAGAGTAAACCTTCCACAACATGTTTTGCTTCGCTACTTATTTGTTAGTCATGAGCTTCTTCCAAGCTTGAGACTTACCTGAGTCCCATTTTTTAGACACCAGATGAGAAAGCTAGCTGCATTTAGCTAAGAGGAAGTCTCTCCAAAAGGAATCCTTACTCCTAAAGTTCCACCACTGTTTGAGTTCAAGGGATTTGCATACTTCGTGAATCTTTCTGAATCCGACCCCACCATCATCACAAGGATAGCATAAGGTGTCACAAGAGTTCCAATGATACCTCTTTCTATAATTTTCATTCCCCATAAGAAATCAACTGCCAACTTCTCAATTTTTTCAAGAATAGTTTTAAGAGGAGAAACAGACCTGAGGAGGTGAATAGGAAGTGGTTGGAGAACATATTTGATGAGGGTAGATTTTCCACCATAACTGAGCATTTTCGACTGCCACCCTGGAATCCTCCTTAGCACTTCTGAGATAATATCTAAGAGATAAACAATCCTCTATCTCCAAATATAAAGTGGACAATTGAGGTACGTGATAGGGGACTCTTTTTGTGAGAATCCAGTAATTGCCTTAATGGTAGCAACTCTAAGGGGGTGAGCATTGGTAGGACCCATGAAGTGACTTTTGTTCCTATTAATGAGCTTTCCCAAACAACCTTAATAATCAGAAAGTTTCTTCATAATCAACTCGAGTGATCTCCTCCCCCCAGAAGTAAAGATGATACATCATCTGCAAAGCTATGGTGTTTAACCTGAGGACCTCTTTTTTCCATGTAAAATCCATGAAATAACTGATTATGGTTCAAGTTATTCATCATCTTAGAAAGAACCTCTGTGCTTAAAATAAATAGGGCAGGAGAAAACAGGTGTAACACCCTAGAACTTCCTAAGGATAACCTTGAGATTTAAACTTTGATTCTATAGAAATCCGAGAAAATGATCACAGTACGACTCGTACATAGGAGGTACGACTCGTACATAGGAGGGTACGACCCATACCTAGACACATAGCAGGAGGGTTGAGGAGATCAGTTAAGGTGACTTAAGAAACTACAACTTCATGTTAAGACTCGTACTACCCTGATATAGATCGTACTGATTAGTCATGGAATAACATAGTGTTGTGGCCAAGAAAATTGAGGCTAACCACGAGTCAGGGTGCGAATCGTGGTACAGTAGTATGTCCCGTAGGATAGGTCATGAGAGGGGTTAGAGGAAAGCTCAGGACTAAGATACGGATCATGATATGAGTTGTATGATGCTTATATGAGTCGTAGTAGGCATCCCTGGGAAACTTCAGAGAGATGGATTGAAGAAGGGTCGCTAACCACGAGCAGTGGTACGAATCATGGAATCTTGGTATGACTCATAGGTTGAGTCGTACCACTTGACGGGCAGAAATTTCATTAAATGTTTTAGGGGGAATTTTGTGAAACCCTATCATCTTAACTCCTAAACTACATCATATTAGGATTATTTAGGAGAGATTTTATAGGAATAGTCGACCCTCTCCCTCATTTTCCCCTTAGAAGTCAGATAGAAGAAGTAGGAAGAATTCAGATGGTTCTCTTAGAGCAAAGCTAGGGCCTGCAAACTCCTTCTCAGATTCTCAAGATTTCTTCCAAGGAATTCTACTTCAGGTATGTGGGATTTCAATGAGGGAATTGCTCTTCCCTTGTTCCCTAGAACTCCTATAGATATTCTATCAATTCTAGTCTCTTAAAGATCAAAACTAGGTTTATGCTTTATTTAGTTTAGAACTTTCCTTCTTGTGATGATTCTTGTAAATTATTGAAGGTTATCACTAGTTATACTTATGTTGATATCTCTTTCCTTAAAATGTGTGTTTAGACCTAGTCTATAAATGCGAATTAAAGAGTCTTTTGTAATTGTCTAGATACACACCTTGCTTGATTCTGATAGTTCTTGTAATCAGCATAATAGTACAGTTAGATCATCCAAAAAGGTAGACTCATTAATTGTTTTTTCCAAATCTATTTGTGCCCTCCGGTATGATTAGTATTGGGGCTAAAGTGATTTTAGTCCTTAACTTCTGAAAACTCCTCTCACAAGCATCCGACTATTGAAATTTGACCTTCTTCTGGGTCAACATGGTCAACAGTGTTGCAATGGATAAAAATCCCTCAATGAACCTTCTGTAGTAGCCAGCTAAACCCAAGAAGCTCCTAATATCTATAGGATTGACGGACCTAGGACAATTCTTCACTACTTCTATCTTTTGAGAGTTCACTTGCACACCCTCACTAGACACCACATGACCCAAGAATGCTACTGAGTTCAGCCAAAACTCACACTTGCTGAATTTAGCAAATAGTTGGCTATCCTTTAGAGTTTGAAACGCAATCCTCAAATGAGCGGCATGCTCCTCCTTGCTTCAAGAGTATATCAGAATATCATATATGAAGACAATCAAAAACATATCAAAATACTGCTTGAACACCCTTTTCATCAAATCGATAAAAGCTACATCAGCATTCATAAGTCCAAAAGACATAACAAACTCATAGTGACCATATTGAGTCTTGAAGGTTGTCTTCAGAATTTCACTTTCCCTAACTCTGAGCTGGTGGTAACCGGATCTGAGGTCTATCATTGAAAAGCACTTGGCACTTCTTGGGGAGGGGATACTTATTCTTTATTTTGACCGTTTTCAACTATCGATAATCAATGCACATACGAAGAGAACCATTCTTCTTTTGGACAAAGAGAATTGGAGCACCCCATGGGGATTTACGAGTCCTAATGGTACCTTTATTTAGGAGATCTTTCAACTGTTCTTTCAACTTCTTTAGCTCAGCTGGAGCCATTCTATAAGGAGGAATGGATATGGGTTGCGTATCAGGGAAAAGGTCAATACCAAAGTCAATCTCCTGCTCGAGAGGAACTCTTGGTAGATAATTTAGAAATACCTCTGGATACTCACATACAATGGGGATAGAATTAAGAGTCAAGGTCTTTGATATAGCATTTTTAACTTGAACTAGGTTGTATACACAACCCGTAGAGATCATCTTTCTAGCCTTGAGATAGAAAACAAAGCGATTTATAGCCACGGCTGAACTACTATTCCATTCTAGGACTAGCTCTCCTGAAAATCGAAACTCTAACACACGGATTATATAATTGATTGAGGCATAACATGCATGTAACTAATCTATACCAAATATAACATCAAAATTGGTCATATATAACTCCACTAAATTGACTGAGGTAACTTTTGTAAGAATTTTGATGGGGAAATTTTTGTATATTCGTCGGCTAAAACTAACTCACCAATAGGAGTAGAGACTGAGAAGGGTTCCGACAAGATTTTGGGACTGAATCTGAAACTAACAAAAACATAAGGAGTCAATAAAGACAAAATAACCCCTAGATATTACAATGCATATACATCAAGATGGAATACTCGTAACATAACACTAACCGCAACCTGCACTACTAGAGCCCTGCTGAGATGGGCGAGCTGCAGAAGTAATAGCTGGGACACGACCTCTACTACCAGCCTATCTAGAAAAAGCTGGGCTTTCCACACCCAAAAAATCCATCAACACCGATCAAGCACTCGCCAGGGTGCTTCCTGCCACACTTCCTATAAGTTGAAAAAGTGCGCTCTCCTGCCATACTCCCCTAGCCTATAGAGCCTGATGCTCTACCCTTTTGGTCATGTATGGGTCTAGATGGAACACTGGCTGATGATAGGGCTGGGGCTAACGACCTCTGGTGGGATTGAGGATGATGTCCACCACCGGGCCTCTACTAGAACTACACATAGCTCCCTATCTTGGCCCTCTTGGCCTCTCTCTCCTTCTCCTTTATTTGCTCCGACTCTATTTACTAGGTATATCTTATCAGTGGGGAGAAATCTATATCATTAATCAACATGGTGGTCCTGCATTCCTTGACTAGTGAATCTGCAACTCTATTCACAAACTTGCTCATATGATCCCTCAGATCAACAACCATCAACAGTGCCATTTGGACAACTAGGTAAACTCTAAAGCATACTCCTGGACAGTACTTTTGTTCTGCTTCAGATTGATGAACCTAGCTACCTTCAACTCAATTAACTCTCGAGGAAAGAACCTATCTCGAAAAGCGGTTGCAAATTCATTCCAACCCCACGGGAACAACACCTACTCCCCTACTCTATATTCACTATCGGAACCATATGTGAGAAACCCCCTTCAGCTAATAGGAGGCTAAGTCTACACTCTCCTCTCCAGTCACCCTCATAATTTGGGTGATCTTCTGCACGTCCTTAATAAACTCATATGGGTCCTCATCCACCTTTGACTCAAGAAACTCAAGTGGGTTCAACTTGAGAAAGTCTCGCACTATCACCGCTGCTGCATTCCCATTCTGGGGAACATGGGCCACAACTTGCTGGTTGACCTGAACGATCATGGCATGTGCTAAAATCTAAAATATCATCCTGAACTCGACATGAGTGACCTTCTCGGGAAAGGGATCTGTTGGAGCTGGTGGGGATGGCTGATGCCCATCTCCATTGCCATTTCCATGACCATTTCCATTGCCATTCGTTCTACCATTGACTCGGCATGGAGGCATATTTCTGCAAATTCATATAGCACGAGTTAGAGGAAAATAGAGATACTTCATTGCATGACATAGATCATGAAAGAAGGAAAATTTTCTAAAACATCTTGTAGCCTCTTCCCTATAAGTGTGGCGCGCTTTAAACCCATCGAAAGGAATCTACTTAATGCAACTTTCATACATCTTAGAAAACACCTAAACCTTGGCTCTGGTATCAAGTTTGTCACGACCCGAGCTGAGACCCCAGATAGAGATATGGGACCTAGAACCACAAATTGCTCCAAGTTAACCCATTGTACATATATAGCATAACTTAGGGGCATAATCAAGCGGAAATTAACATAAGCATGGATAAGTGGAAGTCTAAATATCATAAAGCGTAAACAAAAGTGATAATATCACAATGCTAAGCCACAAAGCTAAACATGCTAAGTTTATGTCTGAAAACCTCTCCTATCTGATAAGATGCTGGGACAAGCCCCCAGCTAACTCCAAGTCTGAAACTAAAATAAAACGTAACAAGCATAACTGATAGATGTTATCAGAAGATGAGGACTCACTCAAAGCGGGATGAAGCTGATCTGAGCGAGTGAGAGTGCGAGCTAGTGATGAAATTGGGATGGATCACCCGAACCTATATCATGAGATAATATAATATAGAGTATGGGGTCAGTACTTGAAATGTAATGAGTATGTAGAAAAAGTATGAACATGTTAGTAAATGATAGTATAAAATCATGCATATAAATAAAAGGATCATGAGAGAAAGGACAGCCTGCTAAAAATCATAAATTTGAAATACATATTCATAAGGTCTCATTATAAGCTGAACATAATAACCCAAGGTTTAGAATATAGAAATTATATAACTTGTCATGCATTAAATCATAAGTGAAAGCTTGTAAATTGATCAATGGGTCAAATATGCTATAAAACATAATATCATAAGTCATGAACATGAGTAACTGAAATCATGAGGAACAATAGGAGACTCTTCATAATCGACAACCACTATGTATGAGCGCATGATGATCCTACGTCTTGCCCACGTGGAGGAAAGTCATCCTAAGCCTTGCTAGGGCAAAGGACGAGTGAGATATGATATCATGGGTGTGGCCTCGGGTGGGGAAATACTTTCTTGAGAGGTCCCAATTAAAAAATAACCTACGTTGGCGCGTAGTTCAGAGACTGGGGTCCTCAAAATCCCCGACCTACTCAATTCTAGACACTACTCCCAAAACATGCATATTGCTCATATAATCATATTCTCAAAATATAGCTTAAATTTGAATAACTTAGGAGTCTGGACTCCAAATATCTCTTTAAAACTGATCCTGTAAGTCTTAGCTAAAATCATGATAAGCATACTTAATTTGCATGGGCTTTTCCAAATCATAGAGTCATTCATACATGAAATAAGTTTCGTAATTCAAAGTCATGAAATCATAAGTTAAGAATTCATAAACATTCAATGCATACTAGATAACTCATCATGCTTAAAATCATGGAATCATAGGCTTGATCTTCATAAAACATGCATAATAGGGCATTTTTCATAAACTTAAAATCATGATTTAATAATTAAATTAAGAGTAAAATATTCCTCATTAGTCTTAAAAACATAGAGGGATTGGATCCATAGACGTAGCATAGATAATTGCATGGAAGGGGGTTGAAACCCTAGAATTTTAATTATACTTAATTGGAGACTGAAATTCATAAATTAGAGAAGAAATTATGCATGAGGATGAAATAAATCCCCCATTCATTTCCTACATACATAGGTTGCTTGATTTCTAAGCTTGCCTTGAACACCCAAGAAGATTGGAGAAAAAATTGAGGAGGAACTCTAGCATGATCTTGGAAGAGGATTTCAAATTCAATGTTGTTGTGAGAGCATAATGACTTAGTGTAGGTTAAACCCTCTTAAAAAACTTTTTAGGAATCTTAAAATGACGTATTTTAGGAATTAGGAACTTAGCAATTACTAAAATACCATTAATGATTTGACTAGAAAACAAACCCTACTAGTCCCAACGAGGGACTGGACCATTTGTTGGGGGATTTGACGGGTCTCCCCCTGACCCATTTCCACTGACCACTTCTTCCCCATTCTCTGATCCTCCTCACTCCACGGGTCACTTAATGAATCGTTAGGGACTTGACAACTCATTCCCTCCGTCCGTGAAGTACAACAGAATTCGACACTTTCTCCATCACTGCACACATAACAGGTCACACCATGACTCATGGGGTGTCCTAACAACTTGTTATCCAATTGAGGGAAGTAATATTTATTTCAACTTGGCACCACTTAATGGGTTACTCAACGATCCGTCAAGTGACTTGACGAGTCACCTGACGAGTCATTCTATGAACTGGTGCAGATTTTTTTCTTTTTTTCTCATATTAAACCCTCGGGTTTGATCATAGGGTCTTTTGGTATGTTATAGGTTCTTTTCCACGAGGTATAGCATGAATTGGGTAATAATTTTTATTTTAGTCATAGATAGAGATTTTTCTCTACAATAGATGGATGACAATCATCTTGAGGAAACTATAGTCGATAGGCATTTTTATATTTTTTGTAATTTTTATTTTATTAGAGTATTTTTTATTTTTTAGAAGTAATTTTTATTACTTAAAAAAAGTAAGAGTAGTAGGGAGAGAAAAAAAATCTTTTTAGTTGGTTGATGCTAGCATATTTAAGTATGAGCTTGAGTAGTACTTTCGTGTGAATGCTTGAGTGCTAATACAAAATAGCAAACTTTCTGACACCTAGGCTCATGGTAGTTACTCTATATCTACCTTATTCTTATTTTGTAGTTTGCTATGATCTTGTTTGTCTTAGAAGTAGAATTGATCCATCTTGATTGAAATTTATGTCATATGAGATAAGGACTTATATATATATACACATTATGTTTTTGCATCTTAGTCTAGAACTTTTTCTCTAGGTTATTGAAATAAAATAAAAAGTATTTCTCTATTTAGAAATTGATAATAGGTTTTTTTTGATATGCTTATGAATTTTAGCCTTTTCAGATATTGTTACCACTAGTTAACTCTTTGAGTCTGTGGCCTTTCCTTTGGTAACCATAATTTTTGCCTTGACCCATTTTTTGAATCCTTAGTTTTGCAAAACCATAAATATCTATCGACTATCATAGACTGTGATATAATTGTCAAATCTTAATAAAGAGATGGTCAAGTGCAATGGTAATCAATGATAGCCACCAAGTGATGCAAAAATCCTCATAGAAAGAATGTGACAGAAAAAAGAGAGAAAAATTACGTGAAAGGAAAAAAATAACTAAAACATTCTTGATATGATGAGAATTACTTATAAAAATAATTGATGTAGAGAGATCTGAAAATAAAGTGAAGAAAATAATGGGTGTGAAGTCTAGAAATTGCAACGTGCTTAGGAAAGTACATATCACTATTATATAATTTTTTTCACTCATTCCCTAGCCAATAATATACCCAATTAAAATCCTATTTGATTATACTTGAGCATACTTAATTAGTATAGATGTACATAATTGACAAACCTATGGTTCTTTATGCATACATATGAATTCGTTCGTGAGTGGCAGAGTTGTGCTTGGATGTTATATCCTTAATATATATTAATTATTTAGAATTGAGTGTATGGACTATTTTTTATAAGGCATTTGTTTCATGATAGATAAGTGAAGTTATTTGCTTTCTTTGACAGAATAGGTGAAAGAACTTAAATTTGATGAATTAGAGTCCATCTCTAAGGTTAGAATTTAGAAATATATTATTTGATTAAGTTGACTTGTATATCTTGCATGCTGATCAAGAATCATACTTGATGTTATGAGTTGCTATACGGACTAAATATTTATATAAACTAAAGTTGTTAGGCTTAATTCAGAGAGATGAGTTTTAACGCTTATTCGAGGATGAGCAAGAGTCTAAATGTGGGGTAGTAATGTTGAGACAAAAATGCATATATTTAGTCATTATTTATCTCATATTTTAATATTTTTATTTGTTTATTAAATATTAATTATATGCTTTGCTGCTTAATATTATATTTTTAATGTGAAAAATAAAGAGATTTAGAACAAAGAGAAATTAAAAAGGGAAGAGAAAGAAGAAAATTAAGGAGGGGGACAAGTGGGGGACATAATGATTGTCCCCCAAGTTAATGAAACAAATTTCCAAAAAGAAGAAAGAGCATAAGTGTGTTGGAATTCTTGCCTTGCCCGACATACTGGCGTTCCCAGACCTGCATTATGCCAGGTTAATTTAATATTTTAATTTTTCTCAGTTTATTTTGAATTTAGTTATTTAATCTGAGATTTTTCTTAAAACCTATAAATAGTTTATAAGTACATTTTTGAAGAGGGATTCGATAGAGGAGAGAATGAGGAGTCGCCGTGGAGCAAGCCGATAGATTCAGCAACAGAGTTTTTCCTTTTTTCTCCCTATTTTTTATTATTGGTTATGAATTTTAATATTGTATTTTCACATACTTTTATGAGTGATTAATTTTTATTTTAGAGTTTTAATGAAATCTTTTGTATGATAAATTTTTATTACATTTTTTAATAATTGAATCGCTCTTTTTATCTCTATTTGTTGAAGTATGCATTGATTATAGTTAATTGAAGGACACTTAATTAATGGTATAATTATATCTTGTTATTTTTAATAGATACTATAAAATTAATTGTACCTATCCTCCAACATTATAAGCCTAGGATTTATTATAAGGTAGTTAAGTGGGAATTACCTAGGGAATCTTGGATTACAGTGAAACACAGATGGAGCATGTAGAGGCAACCCAGGATTGAGTACATACGGTTTCTACCTAAGAGATGCTAGAGGGGACATAATCTAGGCAAAGGCAAAGGAAATAGGGAGTAGCAACAACATGAAGGAAGTGAAGAATGCAGTGCATTTTTACAGTACCAGGAATTTAACATTATTCTCGAGATTGATGCTTTAAGTCTCATGAAAATACTCACAAAAAATGGAAGATTCCATGGGAAATCACTGAAAACATGAAGGATATCATGGAAATGCTTGTGAAAGAAAATATTATTGTAACACATATATATCGAGAAGCAAATCAGCTAGCAGATGCCTTAGCTAATGCAACATTCAGTCATAGAGATAAGCTAACAGATCATTTCAATAACTCCCAATCACATGAAAAAGGATTATAAACATGGACAAATCACAAATACCACATTTACAGATTAAGATAAGGAAGATAGTACTAGAATTGCAACAATAGCAGAGTCCCCTATAGTTATGTACAAAAAGCTAATTTACAAATATAGGGGGAAAGATACCTAGTTTACACTATGGCAGCTCACAAAAAGTGATACCAACAAAAGGAGAAGTATCGAACTCGGATAGGCCAGATACCAACAACTGTCAGAGAATTGCGATGTGGGAGGGTTAGGGAAACTTCATCTTCTTCATTCCTGAAATGCCGACGAGCACCCCGACAGCTGCATGACTCTACTCCTGGAGGAACCTCACCGGATGTCACGACCCGAGTTCAGACCCTGGACGAGACACGATACTTAGGTTCACAAGTGACCCCAAGAAAACCTTGGTAAAGAATATTCTACTAAAAACTTATCTGCTGAGAATATACATGAAAGAGCGAAAGTTGATAAAAGAATTAACTACTACTAAATAAATGACAGAATCTGAAGTTAATATAAAAATCTAGCTAAATCTACAATTATTGTCTGAACGCCTTCTAAGATGAGTTGATGACTTGCTTGGACAAACCCCATCTAACTCTAATATCTAAACTTAAACAATAAAATAAAACTAGAAATGGAACTCCGGCCCTAGGCAGATAAAGACTCACCACATAAGCTACTGGAATTTCGCTGAGAGGAACTAACTGTGGTGTTGAGGTTGGGTACCTGAGTCTATATCATAAGACGATATAGTATAAAAGTATGCCTCAGTACTTGAATGTACTGAGTATGTGAGAAAGAACTAAAACATACATAAACTAAGTAATAGAAAGCTACACTGTAATACTATAAAAATAGACTGAAAACATAAGAGCTTAACTAAACTGAAGTCATAACTGAACTAGACTGAACTATACTATGTTGTGCTGTGGGAGAGACTATAACCGACATGTAACCACGTGAGCTAAATGTGGAGTCCGATTTATACACCCCATCATAGAAGGCCCACTATACCTTGCCAGGTTATAGTAACTAAACTAGGTGATCACTATCTGACGCCCATTCCGACTAATAATCTACGGTGGCAACATAGTTCTGGAAACCTGGAAATGCTGAACCCCAGTCCACTCGGTGCTAAATACTACTCCCGCTAAAAATTCTAACTCTATCTAACTGTGTTGATAGCTCAAACTGATGTCTTATGACTTAAGTCAAAACTACTTATCTGGATGTGTTCTGAGAGTCTAAGGACCTGAAATACTATGTTCTAAGACATGTTAGAGTTGTTTGATTTGAAAGCTTCATAACAGTCCAAAGAACTACTAGTAAGTTATTAACTAACACTACTAAGTGTACTGAATTTCTCAAAAGACTGATAAGAAGTCAAACTGATCAGCTAACATTTCTGTAGAATATTGAGTATATTAAATACTGAGTAAAATGCTAAGACTGAATATACTGAAGCACTAACCTTCCATTCATGCATCTGATAGAACATTCATAATACGAGTAGAAGCTCATAATAATTTCGTTAGTTCTAAATCATGCAAGTTTCAGACAAAATCATGATAAATAGCAGGGCTAAAATACCTACTATATGAATAACACCAAGACATGAATTACAACTAATAATAATCCTAGAAAAACTTAAAGAATTATCGTAATAAAAGAATTCATAAGCTGACTGAAGAAACCTTAGTTTCAATGTAAGGAATCTGAGACACAAGGATGCAAGAAATTCCCTTGTTGGATTCCCACATACCTGAAGAAGAACCCCTAAGAAAATCCTTGAGAATCTGAGAAGAAGATTGAATGCCTTAGTTTTTTCTCAAAAGAGGAACTCTGAAGTTTACGTACCATTTCTGTGAGTTTGGAAGAGAATGAGAGGAGGAAGCTGATGAACTCCCTAAATTTGCTTCAAACAACACCCCAAATGACATAGTTTAGGCATTAAATATTGGGATGCTAAAAAAATACCCCTGAAAGAAAGTCTGAAAAACTGCTCGTCGAGCCCAATGATCACACAATGGGTCATTGGTCGTGACCACGACCTGTTGGGACCAGTCATTGGTCCTGGGTCTAAAAATCCTAGTTACTGGAACTGAACAATGGAAAAATAGGATGACTCATTTAATTTAACAATGGGTCATTGTATACAGTTGTAGTCACGAGAAGGACATTGAACAACTTCTAAACTTTCCCCAACGGATGATGCAATGTCTTGGTGGTTGACACAACGGTTCGTTGTCACTGCTCATCATCACTGCTAGGGATTCTGAATGATCCCTAAACTAAAATAATGGACGGGAACAACAACACATTGGATGGGATAACGTGTCGTTGTTTCCACTCATCGTCACAGGAAGAGTTTTTATTAAATTCTGGATATCCCACACGAATGGACAGCACGACTTGTTACCAGAAACAACGGGTCGTTGGCATCAACTGTTGCCATTGAAGGGATTTTTAACTCTCCTCCAACAGCTCTTTACAATGAGTAATGGTATCCAACAATGGCACATCGTCTAACTCATGGTTTGGAGGACAATTTTGACTAGTTTCTGGACTAGTACCAACGGATCAAGACAACGGCCCCTTACTAGGACCAACGAGTCGTTTTGCTGCTCGTTGAATCTGGGGAAAAATCTGAAGGGTTTGACAAAGACTCTCATAATGAGTCATCATTACTAATAAGGACTCATTGGTTTATTCATTTTTAGGAAAAACCTTTTTGGTTCCCTTTTGGTTTAAATTCTATGTCTTGGTTTGGTCTAAGAAAATTTTGGGGTGTCACAACATCTTCCCCTTTGGATCATTCTTCTGCAAATAAAGGCTAAATAAGCTGAAAGGCTGGGGAAAGAGCTGTAATCCCAAACTGAAGCAATAACTAATCACTGTAGGAGTGAATGACTCCAAACAGAGATAGACACATGATACCTCTCAAACTACACACCTCATTTAAATATAATGTAAGTGATCGTTGTAACAAAACATATAACCCGACGGGTTTCGGGGTCGAATCCCACAATGACTAGAGAATGATTTACACAAGAGTTGTTTAGAAAATTGAATTGATTCCCATCCAAGCAATGAAAACGTAAACATAAATTTTTTGGGAAGTGAATGCAGTAATATTGCAGACTCTAAAATCACCTGATCAAGAGATCAAGATAACCAAATTGAGAAACAATAATGAGAAAAGGCTAGAAGTGTGGTGTAGATGGGATGTCAACCAAATTGGGATTTACTAGACAATCAGATTATTACTAATATGTGTAAAAAACTTTGGAAAAATATGAATCCCAATATTTTTCAACCACTTGGGCTCCTTATTCTCGAGTCCTATCGAACCTCAAGGTACAATTCAACTATTTCAATATGGTTTGGATTAGCGGATGAGCTATTTCTAGCCATCAACCTCTAAAGGGATTATGATCATGGGTTTTTGCTATTTCTATCCAAACCCCACACAATCAAATCCCAATAAACTATTAAATTCTCCCCCATTACTTAATTCTTCTTTTTCAAGCCAAAAGCATGTACGAAAATAATATCCATATTTGCAACTATGATCAATCAACTATAATTTGAGGAGAATTTAATAGATTTACACTAATTAAGTAATAACAAGACAAATCTAGCAATACCCAATGAAATTAAACACCCATCATCACACACCTCTAGCTACAGATTTAGCTACTCATAATTGAGAAACATAAGAGCATATTAATCAATAGACTCAATAATTTCATCATTAGGAGTAATCAAAATCAAGCTAAAAAAAATCTCTACAATGGTGGTTATACTTTGTTGAAGAAGATGAAGATGAAAATGCAATATTCAAATATTTCTTCTCTTCTCCAAGGGAGTTCTTTCTCTCTCAAAACATAAAGGGAATATTCAATCCCCAGTCCATAGTATTTTTTCTAGAATATATACAAAAGTAGGTCATAACGTTCTTCTCTTTTTCAAGGTTGGATATTTTTGCCCCTTTTCAGGTGTCTTTCACTTGCGATGGAACAGGCGGTTGGCCGGTTGCTTTCCTCTGTGATCCTGTGAAGTTCTAGAGCCTTTCGACGATGTCTTTGGGAGTTCGTCGGTTTATATCCGTGAGCCACCAGTTGATTTCATCATTTGTCCAGCAATGTGCAGCATATTTCGGTGATAGAACTGGCGGATCGTCGGTTGTTGTCCGCGAGCCGCCGGTTGCAGTTGTTCATCAAACCAGTGGGTGCCTATGGTTGACTTACATTTCATCGGTGTCCTCTGATGGAGCGCCAGTTTTCACCTGAATCTCATCCTTTTTGCTCAGTTTCATGCTCCTTCAAATTAGGTACTTGCACATCCAAAGGCAAAAAAGGCATAAAATCTAACTAAAAGACCTGAAAACTAAGATAAAGTTCATGCTTAAAAGCCTAATGAGTTAGTAAATTACCAACTCATCCAACCCCTAAACTTGAACAATTGCTTGTCCTCAAGTAATGCAATTTCTTATCAGTTGAGCAAATGAAATAGTATGTCGCTCTACAAGAGTTTATGCATCAATGACCGCTTAATCTATGACAACCCAAAAATGCTCACCAACACTCAAAAAAGGAGAAGCAATTTACCCCCTAAAAATGTTGAAAAGTTTCAAGAAGCAATCATAAATCATAGGCATGATTCACAACTGCTTTCATTTTGCAAAAGAAGGGCATAGTTTATCCAATCAAATATATATAGCATCTCAAATCATAATCACTACACATTTAAAGTTTTTCTTGGAGCTCACATTACTCATGCCTGAATCATACCTTTCCTTTAATGCAAGTATGCCCCCAAAATGGAGTGATGCCACTCACTACAAGAGAGAATCCCTTTTCTTTTATCATAAATCAATGCACACATAAAGAATTATAGAAGAAGATGATCGCACTCACTCTCACAAAAGAAATCTCCATGCATACAACTTGACCCATAGGCTTGCCCTTCGTGTAATTCGCCACTAATGTAGAGTAACTATACTCAAAATCAATTAGGACTTGTGGGTCATAATGAAGACTAGGTATAATGGTAGGATAAACATTTAGCTCTAATAACTAGAACCTCCCTAATGTCTTCATGTGAACACTTTTATCCTCCCCATCCAACTCTTTAGATCACTTCACCTTATTCCTCTTTTTGCAACAAATTTCATCTTTTATGTCTCAAAGTCCTTCCTTGTAGCTCATTTGGCTATCACATTAAGCTTTGTCTAAGCAAGAGGTAACACCATTTCACTATTCTTTTCTCTTTTGGTTCCTTAAGGATTCTCAACCTATCATTTCATTCCTTTTGATCACAATTTGGTACTACCTCAAATTTAGGCTCTTCATATTTCCCCCTTTCTTGTAAACCCCCAAACATAAGATTTTAGCCTCTTTCTCATTGATTTCCTTATCTCTCCCTGTATCTTAGGCTTCAAGCCCCCGTTATTTTCATTCATTAATCACTAGCAATTAGGGAGGTTGGGTCCCAAGAAGAGGGTTACAAAAAGGGACATTGGCTTGTAATGTGTTTCCAAGAATAACAAATTAAAGGCTTAAAATGGGCTAGCAAGGTAAGACATTTTCGGAGGTCATTTTGGGTGAAGTGACTAGTCAAATAAAAATCTAAAATCAAGTGTAGCTACATCTAGGATTTTTCCATGTGTCACACTTAGAGAAAGTTCTAGACAATAAGAGATGCATAAGATTCATTCAAAAATCCTTACCACACAAGGCATCACACCCAAAGAATTCACACAAGTCATCATTGTCACAAGATTTCGATTCAAGACATGAGAGAATGGAAATTCACAAGTCAAACTGGGAATATGTAATGCATGACAAGAGACTACAATATTTTTCATTTCAAATGCCCATTTTTATTTTTTTCATGCCACATAAAAAATTTTGGTGGTACCTCTCCAAAACAATTAAATGAAAGATTTAAAGAAAGACATGACATTTTCCTTAAGAGATTCACCTCACAATCTATCATTGAAAAATGTCAACCTAGTTCAAAAACAACAAGAAAAGAAAAAGAATGTTCCTGTGGTGTGAAGAAAACCCTTGGAGATTTATTACTATATATTAATTACAAAGGCAAATAAAATCATACTTGGGTCACAAATTTAGGCAATAAGAACAAAGATCCATTCATTGGCGCTAACATCAAAGGCAATTTCTATTAATTCATTCACAATTATAACAACAAAAACAGCCCGGCAAGGGCAATCATCAAATATTGCTAAAATGAGCCCAACAAAGGCTCACAACTCCTCACAAGTTATAAAACAAAAGCCCGACAAGGGCTACATCAAGTCATAAACAAAATGACCACAAATGACCACCCAGAAGAACATTCATCGAACCCCCAACTTAAATACTACATTGTCCCCAATGTAAGCATGCAAAACAAAGAGGGCGAGAACTCCCTGAGTTGGTCACTCATCCTCATCATCATCATCATCATTAGCGCCAACTCTAGCCACTCCATCAAGGCCTTCATCACGCAGATCCTCTGCATCATCTCCTAAGCCCGCAAATAAATTATCAATGGGGCCTCAAACTATAGAAGTAGTAGCCATTGCTACATCAAGGGCTCTAAAATCAGGCACATCCATGGATGTCCGACTCTTCCACTCCTTTACTTCAGTTTGGAGAGAAGTAACAGCCCCCTCCACAACATCCACCCTTTTGCACAACTTGGTAATATTCTCATACATGGACTTCATCTCCCTTTTTACTGTTTGGGAGATAAGGGCAGGGAGACTCTTAGCCAAATCTTGAAGCTGGCTCTCATGAGAATTAGTCATTTCCACAAGCCTATGGAGACTGCTTGGTTGGGAGGATGTTGGAGGAGGTGATGCTCCCCTAATAGGTACTTCACCAGAGGCTTGTCTCGATGCTTCTAGGTGTGACATGTTCAGATCGGGGGCCCGTGGAGACTACTCAGAACCATAGGAGAAAGAACCTTCAGGCAAATCAAAGGCCTACATCTGCATCTGTTTAACCTTGGGTACATCTGTACCCCTTTTGCGATCAACTGTGATTACACCAGTAGTGGAGCTAGGGGCTTCATATAGGAATAGGCACTTGGACTTGCAAGAAAAGTTCAGAGATGAGCATAACATATGGCATGGAGGTGTTGGTTTGCCTTGCTTTCCTCTTTATTTGTACAGCTACAATTTCCCATTACGGGTACCCCTCTCATGATGTAGGTAATAAGGATAGTTTCTTCCAAGCTGACTCGCTGCTCGTTCTTTGAAGGTATGATTTGGCCACAAATGAAGTCTAATCACATGTTGGCCTCAAACTTGAGATCATGGTGAAAATTTCCCCTCCCCCCCCATTGTATCCTAGAAGGGTGTGTCTACTGCAATGACTGGAGTTATCCATGAGAACTGATTCTCCTTGTCAGCTATTCTGGACATATATTCTGAGCCAGTTTCAAGCTCATCCTCCCAAAATAGATAATTAATGGCTTCTCTAGTAATGTCAACCTCCATACCTTGCACCCTAACTAAAGGGAGGCAGGGAAATTTGTCCACCTTGCCCTTATGGTGCATGCTCTCCTCTCTAGCCTGATAGGAAGCGTAAAACTCCCCAAAGAGGCTAGGATAATAATCCGGTAGTGGATTGGCAAAAACATTCCATTTCCTTTAAGTGAACTGAGTTGTGATGTTGGGGAGGCCACCTCGCAGCCCCACCAAGTCAAATCTTTTCTCCACGGTAATCGAACGACCCTTGCAAATGGCATAGTGCCCCTTCATGTTGGGCACACAGAAAAATATAGCTTCTTGAGAGTTGGTGGGTTCTATGGAGGCCTTTACTTTCCCCTTTCCTTTTGTGGAAGAGGAGGCTGGGGCCTTGCCGTTGCTCGGGTCATATTCTACAAAAGTGATGTTAGTGCCATACACAATATTTCTTTTTGTATTTTTCTAATAATTAAATGAAAAAACAATAAGTACTCTAAAGATTAGATGAGAAACAAGAGGAGGGATCATCATGAAAAACCTGGAAGCACCGGTGGAACTTCGGCGAGCTGTAGAAAGTGATCCGCGGACCGCCGATGAACCACCGGCACTAGGTAGAACACAAGTTCATGGAAATTTTAACCGGTGACTCATCGGCGGGCTGCGATTTTGATCCATGAAGTGCCGATGCAACACGGAGTCAAGGCATTGACCTGAAGCCAATTTTTCCCGAATCAGTATTCATCGGCGTTTCACAAGACCTATCCAGCTAGTGGCCGATGATCGTCGTCCCCATCGCCTCAAAATGCACACCAACATCAAACTCTCAAAAATACTTACTCACACCATATATAAGCATTGTCTATGCAATAAAAAGGAAACAAAATGATGATTTACCCTTAAGAACGGCATCACACGATCTATGATCGGGAAAATCGGGTCCTTTGTAGCCCTTGGGGTTACTCAGACTTTAACCAAAACTCAACTATTAAACACATCATGATAACCTCTAACTACACCATAGTAATAATCTCTCCCATACCCATTTAAGCATCATACCCCACCCCCAACTAATTTCACATCATATCAATCAATAACATTCATCATGTATATCTACAATGATTGAAATTTGGGGAAAGGATAGTAAAAAAGAATGGAGAGACATGCTAACAAAAACGTTCATATGCAACAAAAACACAAATTGTAACAATATCAGAGTGTTAAAAGCACTTTACCATAATACAAGACTGAGAGTAGATGAGAAATATGGAAGCTTGAACTTGCTCAATAATGGTGGAAAGTTTTAATTGCTAGTAGAGAGTAGGATTTAGTAAGAATGAGGTGAAGGAAATGGGTTCTAGGGGTTCTTATAGGTGAAGGGAGAGGAATGAGGTTGGTTGAGGAGAAGGTGGGGATTTAATGGTGATTTAATAAAAAGGGTGTGGGAAAATGGAGTGTTTGGAATATGTCCAAGGTGAGTGGGAAGGTGGAGTGTTGGAAGATGGAGAAGTTTATGGGAATGTGTTAAAATATGGGAAAAAAGGGATTTTGGGAGAATAAAAAGGGAAATAATCTGGTTAGGGAAGTTTAAAAAGCAATCTGGGTCGGGTTGTTCAATAGGTTGGTCAAGATTTTAAACAAAGCACGTACCTGTATCAGCGTCTCACTAGCGATCGCTGACGAGAAGCGGTTCACAGCCTTAACACCACTGACCTGAATTGGTGCCCAGTGTTCTGCTTAGTATCCGGCGGTTGACCAGATGTTCGCTGGTTGGACTCTGCATTCCGCCAGTGGATCGTTGTTTATGCCCCATTTCTCAAGGATTCTGACCTGAGTCGGTGGTTCACGGACTGGTGTTAGCATTCCACCGGTGACTCACAAGTTTGGCCTTTTTGTTCCTAGGTTTCTGCCACATTTACTCAAGGCATCTGTTGTTCGCACATTTGGACCGGCGGTTCGCCGGTCTAGCGTAGTGCATGCCCTATTTTTGTGCTTCTCCTCCCTTCCTCACATCTACTTATTCCTACAAAACAAAAACAATAAAACATCAAAATGCTCAAAATAAAATACTTGGATTGCCTCCCATGGAGCGCCTTAGTTAACATCGTTGCACGACATATTTCTCATTCATATTCCATTTTTCGTAGGATCATCCTCCGACTTGTCCTCTTCCATATCAACTCCTCCATTTTTACTTTCATCATTCAACACTCCAATAATCTTGCATTCATCAAGAGATTCAGTGGATTGGCATACCTTGAAGGTAATCTCTTCACCTCCCACACGAAACTGTAGCTCACCTAGTTCCATATCTACCAAGGCTTTGCCAGTGACGAGCAATGGTCTCCTTAAGAATATTGGAACTTCCACATCCATCTAAAAATCTAGAACCACAAAGTCAGCTGGTAGAATAAACTTATCTACCCTCATCAATACATCCTCCAAAACACCAACTGGTTTCTTGATAGAGCGATCAACCATTAATAATCTCATTGAGGTAGGTTTTGTGTTGCCAAGCCCAACTTCTTGATGATTATGAGGGACATAAAATTTATACTCGCCCCAAGATCACAAAGGGCTTTCTTGAACACAAACAACCCAATAATGCAAGGGATTGTGAAGGCTCCCGGGTCCTCCTATTTTGGGGTAAGGTTACTCATTATCATAGCACTACAATGATGTGTTGTCTCTTCGGTGCCTACATCTATAACTTTCTTCTTCTTCAGCAGCTCTTTCATAAACTTTGCATATCCGGGCATTTGAAGTAAAGCATCCACCAATAGTATATTTATGGACAATTTGCTAAACATGTCGATAAACTTGCTGAATTAATCATCTTTTTTCTTTTTGGTTAACCATTGTGGATAAGGAGGTGAAACTCTTGGTTCTCTCTCTATCTCACTCGAGGCCTTCATGCCCGCATCTCCTTCCTCATTATTTGAAGGAGTCTTTAAATATCTCCTTCGCCTTTATCCTCAACATCGTCACAACCATGTGGTGCTGGTAGCACCTCACCTGATTCTTTCACATCACTTCCTTTTAGGGAAACAACTTCCTCGGACTTAACGCCCGCATCTCCAAGCATCTTGCCACTCCTAATGATAATGTCCATGCACTGACTATCCTTTCTGGGGATTTAGTATTATATCACTAGGAAGTGTTCCCTTAATCTGGGGTTCATTTGAGAAGATAAGGGGTTTATTTGGGCTTCCAAATGTTTGATAGAAACCGAGTGTGAACTCACTGTTTGGGAAAGGATAAACACCTCCCCTTTAAGTTCTTTGACCCCGTTGTCCGTTGATTGAACTTTCTTAAGAACCCTTGCCAACATTTCTTCAATTTTTGAGTTCCCTACATCACTCAAACCCGGTTGAGAATTGGCATTCTCAGCATTAGGAGGAGGAACATATGGATTTGAGCTTCTATGATAGAAGTCCCCCTCACGATTTTGCTCTCCATTGCCCCATCTATCATTTTGATCAGGCCACACTTATGTGTCACGGTTCCTCCAACCTTGGTTCTCTTCCCTTGGGCACCAAGGGCCTTGATTAGTCCCTTGGTACTCAGGTTGAGAACCCCCATTTGATTTGCCATATATTGGCACTCCTCCTCGTACCCAGGTGACGAAGACTATCCCTCAAAATGCATTGGACCATGCATTCCCATAGCATTTATAACTTTAGTCCTGGCTCCCATCACATGCTTAGTTATTAAGTCCAACTAAGTCATCATTTTAGCAAGATTTTCATCTGGATCTTCATCTATTTTTCTCATTTCAGCTGTTAGCAAAGTAGAACCAGCATCATGTGAAGATACATTCATCTCCCTTGTATGCCACGCCCTATTCGTCATTGTTATCCGGTCCAAAAGGGCTTTCGCTAGACCATAATTTTTGTCCATGATTAATCCCCCCAGCTAGATTATTGGTGGTTGATTTATTAATGGAGTATAGGGCTTGACAAAAGCTTTGAAGTAGCACTCCATCGGAAAGACAATAGTTAGGGAAAAGATACACTTTCTTCTTGAACCTCAGCCATGCTTCATGCAAAGGCTCACTCGTCTCTTGCCTAAAGTTTGTAATTCATCCCTCAATTGCAACATCTTTGAAGGAGGGAAAAAGTAATCCAAAAATGCTTCTATCAACTCTTGCCATAAGGTGATGCATCCCGGAGGCATCTCCTCCAACCACATAGTTGTTTCTCCCGTTAGGGAGAATGGAAAGAGCCTCAACCTGATAGACTTGTCTTATATTGGTTATGTTAAAAGGTTGAAAAATCTCTAGGAAGTTCCTCAAATGGCGGTTCGTTAGTTTCTATCTGCAAGCCACTAGTTGATTTCATCATTTGTCCAGTAAAGTCTAGCATATTTCGATGATGGAACCGGCGGATTGCTGGTTGTTGTCCAAAAGCTGCCGGTTGTTGTTCATCAAACTAGTGGGTGCCTTTGCTTGATCTACATTTCACCAGTGTCCTCTAGTGGAGTGCCGGTTTTCACCTGAATCTTATCCTTTTTACTCAATTTCTTGCTCCTTCTCTTCAATTTAGGTACCTGCACATCCAAAGGAAAAAAGGGAATAAATACAACTAAAATACTTTAAAACTAAGCTAAAGTTCATGCTTAAAAGCCTAGTGAGTTTGTAAATTACCAACTCATCAACACGCTAACTGAAATTATGCAACCAGGGTGCAGATTAGAATATGAATAAGACTGATGAGTATGGAACTAAATAGAGTACTGAGGAGGAATTTAGTACTTGATGATGAAGATGAGCTAGAATGAAATAAGTGAGGGTATTTATCCATCTTATCTACTTATACTTCCCATGTAGCTCCCTTAACTAGTTGGTTCCTCCATAAAACTTTTACTGAGTCGACCTCCTTGTTCCTCAGCTTACGGACTTGACAGTCTAGAATCTGAATAGGAACTTCTTCATAAGAAAGACCGTCCTTTACACCTATGCTCTCCAGAGGCACTATTAAGGTCGGGCCACCAATTCATTTCTTCAACAAGGAAACATCGAAGATTGGGTGCACCGATGCTAACTCTGCAGGCAACTCCAGCGCATAAGCCACATTGCCAATGCATCTCAGGATTCTATAAGGGCTAATATATCTGAGACTGAGCTTTCCTTTCTTATAGAATCTCATCACTCCTTTCATAGGGAAATTTTTTAGGTATACCCAATCATCCACAGCAAACTCCAACTCCCTTCCTATATCTGCATACGATTTTTGTTGGCTTTGTGTTGATTTTAGTTGATCCCTAATAAGTTGAATGTTTTGCATGGTGAATTAGGTCCTATCAACGTAGCTTCACCAATCTCAAACAACCCTATTGGAGACCTACAACTCCTACCATATAATTCCTCAAACGAGGCCATCTATATGTTTGAGTGGTAGATATTATTGTACGCAAACTTGATGAGAGGTAGGTGAACATCCCAACTGCCCTTAAAATTGATCACGCAAGCCCTCAACATATCTTCCAAAGTCTAAATAGTCTACTCATCTTGGCCATTTTTCTATGGGTGGAAAGTCGTGCTGAGCTTGACTTAAGTACCAAGTCCCTTCTAAAATGACTTCTAGAAACGCGAGGTGAACTGAGTACCCCTATCTGAAATGATGGACAAGAGAACTTTGTGTAGTCTGACTAACTCTTGGATGTACAGTCTAGCATAATCCTCTGCTAAGTATGTGGTCTTAACTGGTAGGAAATGTGCCGACTTAGTCATCTGGTCTACAACTACCCAAGTTGATTCATGTTGTCAACGTATACGAGGTAACCCTGTGATGAAGTCCATATTCACTTCTTCCCACTTCCAAGTAGGAATTATAATATCCTTAGTCATACCCCCAGGTCTCTGATGTTCAACTTTGACTTGCTGGCAATTTGGACACCTAGCCACAAATTCTGTGATGTGTTTCTTCATACCATTCCACCAATAGGATTGTTGTAAATCACGGTACATCTTGGTGGTACCTGGGTGGATAGAGTACCAAGAGCTGTATGCTTATATTAGTATTGGCTGTGTCAAATCGTCCATATCTAGAACACACAACCTACCTTGGTAACAAAGCACATCATCTCCCCTTTTGGAGAATGCTTCCACCTCTTTACTTAGAACTTCTCCCTTAAATTTAAGTATTATGGGATCTTCATCCTGCATTGACTTAACCTCTACTATCGGTGAGGATTTTTACCACCCTTGACTACAACTCCACCCTCTACTAAATTAGGTAATCGAATCCCTAATTGAGCTAACCTATGGATATCCTTTGCCAGTTCCTTTTTACCGTCTTCAACATGAGAAACACTTCCTATAGACATCTTGCTGAGGGCATCATCCCCTACATTGGCCTTGCCTGGGTGATACAACATGCTCATATCATAATCCTTCAATAACTCCAGCCATCTTCTCTGGCGAAGATTCAAATCCTTATGGCTGAACACATATTGTAGACTCTTTTGAGCAGTGAAAACATCCATATAGACCCCATAAAGATAGTGTCTCCAAGTATTCAAAGTGAACATTACCGCTGCCAATTCAAGATTGTAAGTCAGATAGTTCTTCTGATGAACTTTGAGTTGTCTGAAAGCATAAGCTACTTTTCCATGTTGTATCAGGCAACCAAGGCCAACTTTGGAGGCATCGTAATAGACCATAAACCCGTTTGAACCTTTTGGAAGAGTCAGAATTGGGGTTGTAATGAGTTGAGTCTTCAACTCCTGAAGAATCTTCTCACACCTGTCAGACCACTAAAACTTCACCTTTTTCTAAGTTAGTTTGGTCAAAGGGGAGGCAATGAAGGAGAACCGTTCAACGAACTATCTATAATAACTAGCTAAGCCCAAGAAACTCCTAATGTATGATGGATAAATGGGTCTTGGCCAATCCTTGACTGCCGCTATCTTTTTAGTATCCAACTGAATACCCTTACTGGAGACCACATGGTTGAGGAAGGAAACTAATTTTATCTAGAATTCACACTTGATAAATTTGGCGTACAATTGGTAGTCCCTGAGAGTCTGCAACACTATCCTCAGATGGTCTACATGTTCCTCCTCTATTCTGGAGTAAACTAGAATATCATCTATAAAGACAATATTGAACATGTCCAGGTACGGCTTGAATACCTTGTCCATTAGATACATAAAAGCTGCAGGAGCATTGGTTGGTCCAAAAGATATAACTACCAATTCGTAGTGACCATACCGAGTTTTGAAGGCTATCTTCAGAATGTCACATTCTCTGACCATGAGCTGATGGTATCCTGATTTATGATCTTTCTTGGAAAAAAAACTAGCTCCCTCAAGTTGATCGAACAAGTCATCAATCCTGGATAAAGGATATTTGTTCTTAATTGTAACCTTGTTCAGATGATGGTAGTCGATGCACATTCTGAGTGTACCATATTTAGTTTGCATGAATAGGACTGGGGCACCCCACGGATAGATATTGGGCCTGATGAAGCCCTTATCTAGAAGGTCTTTAAGTTGTTCCTTCAACGATGAAGCCCTTATTTAGAATGTCTTTCAATTGTTCCTTCAACTCCTTAAGCTCAACTAGAGCCATTCTGTTAGGAGGAATAGAGATGGGATGGATATTTAGAAGAAGGTCTCTGCCAAGTCTATTTCCCGCTCAGAAGGGACTCTAGGAAGATCTTCGGGAAACACATAAGGAAACTCACTTACAACTGGAAATGATTGAAGTGTCGGGGTCTCAGAACTATAATCTTTGACCCTAACTTAGGTGAGTAGATGCACCCTTTAGTAATCATCTTCCTAGACTTAAGGTATGAAATAAAATGACTCTTAAGCATTGAAGTACTATCGTTCCACCCTGGTTCTGTAGTCAACTAAAACATAAAAAGAATGCAGCCAGTCTATACTAAGGATGAGCTCGAAGTCGACCACTAGCTCTACCAGATCAACTGAGGTGACTTTATTCAACACTGTGACTGGATAATTTCTATACACTCGACTAGCTTTAACTGATTCACCAATCAGAATAGAAATTGAAAATGGCTCTAAGGGTATTTTTGGACTAATATCGAAGGGGACTGTAATGTAAGGAGTCATGAAGGACAGTGTTGGCTCCTGGTTCTAGTAAAGCATTAAATCATAAATCATATTTTACGCTTAGTAAGATCAAAATCATAATAGAATCATAACTTTACTTTTCATGAAACTGTGCATAATTGGACATAGATTGACTAAGATTTGAAATCATAAAATTATAACCAATTTAAGTATAAAATCTTTCCATAAGTCTTAAAGAACATTTAGAACATAAAGGGAATGGACCCATGATCAAATCAAAAAGAATCCCATGTAATTGAGGTTAAAACCCTGTAAGATCACCAAATTTACTTTAATACTTGAATTCATGAACATAGAGCTAAATTGGGGCATGAGAGTGAAGAGGGACTCTCATTCATAACCCTACATACCTGGGTAATCTAATATTACACTCTCCGTTGAAAGCCCAAAGGAATTGGAGAAGAATTGGGAGAGTTCTAGGCTTGTTCTTCCTTTAGAAATCCTCTAGTTTGCATGCACGGGGAGGGAATGGGTTGGAATAGATTTAACCCTCTTAAAACTCCCCTAATCTGAGCTTAAAAACGACGTGGTGCAGGGCTTAGGAGCTTAGAAATTACGAAATTTCCCTAATTAAAACAAAGGAAAATTACACATTGTTAGGTACCACGACTCATCCTATGGATCATTCCTCGATCCAACAGGTCGTGGTTTCCTATAGTTACATCCTCTGATGAAACCTGAGTTCTGAACTTTTCCACGAGTCACATTATGACTCTTACCTTCATCCAACGAGTCGTCGAATCCATCCTTTTCCATAACTGGGAGAAATCCCCCGCTCCTTCCTACGGTTGGAAGTAACAATCCGTGGTTCTCTACCAAGGGCTGTACCACGAGTCATACCTTCCCTATTGACCATTCTAGAACCAACCTATGAGTCCTACCTACGAGTCGAACCTTCAACCAATGGGTTGTTACAAGGCCTATTGTTACCAACTCCTTTGCACATAACTGCTAACTACGAGTGCTTCCTACAGGTCATAGGTACTTGCTACGACTCGTACCATCAGTCATCCTAAGTCTACTTTGCAGATTTTTCTGTTTTTCCCATTTCAAATCCCGAGTCTAATATTAAGTACTTCTAGGGAATTATACATAATCTCCTGACTGGCCTCGTGGGTAATGGCGCAGTGCCAACAACTCCTGCAAGGCAGAAGTCCGAGATACAACATGAGGCTGCAGTGGCTCCTCGCATTGATGACATCTCTAAGGCAGACATGTTCCCTAGGTTGGTGGTTGGGCCGGTGATGATAGGGGAGGAGCATGATTTATTATGGAGGTTCACCAAGATGAAGCCTCCCATATTTTATGGTACTGAGGCGGAGGACTCCTATGAATTCATTATAGATTATCATGAGAGGCTCCATAAGATGGTGGCAGCGGAGAAGTATGGTGTGGAGTTTGTCACCTTCCAACTAATGTGTGATACAAAGCTCTGGTGGAAGGCTTTCGTGGAGTGTAGACCAGTAGGGTCACTGATGTTTTGTGAGTTTACAGCACTTTTGATGCTTAAAACTAAGAAAATAGTATGGACTTAGGTATGTTTATATTGATATAAGGCACTTTTACTTTGATTTCAGGGAAAATAAGTGTTGGAGCAAAGATGTGTAAAAGAAGCCTCAAAATGCAGAAAATAAGCCAAAGTACCAGTCTTGGTATGAGTCATATCTTGATTGTAAAAGTCGTACTAAGAACCGTGATGAAAGTCAGAAGGTTGAATTGGGAATAAGGAAACCTACGAATCTCAGTATGAGCTGTACCACAATGGTACAAGCAGTAACTGGAGTCGTGGAAATATTCGGAAGAAATTGCACAAAGGCAGACACTTGGTATGGATGGACTCATGATCCGTGGCATCAACGTACGAATCATACTGGGAGCCATGGTGAACTTCAGAAGATTCTCATTACTTGCTAGAACTTTAGACAATATAGATAGTACAAGTCATGGAAAGAAGGTATGAGTTGCACCACAACACTTATGAAGAATTCCCGAAGATGTCAAAGTTCTCAGGGCCAAACCACGGAAGCAATGTATGCCTCATAGGATGAAGGTATGAGTCATACCTGGACACCAAAACTTATATAGATTTGTAGCATCCAAGAACTTACGCACAACAGGTATGACCTGTACAATCCTGCTCTGGGTCATAGGACAAATCGTGGCACAGTCGGCACCAGATATGGAAAACTCACTGTTAGCTTAGGAAAAGGTTTCTAATGTCTGTATAAATATCCTTTATGTTTTATTTTAGTTAGATAATGATAGAACTGAGTTATTAGATGTATGAATAGTTACTTTTTTGAATTTTTATCAAGGCTTGAGGAGCAATTCATGGGATCAAATTCTTGATTTCTTACATTGTTCTTGAGGTTGTTCTTAGATAATAAAATATGATTTCCTTCTAATTGTTGTTTTAAGTATTTAATTATGTGTTTATCTATGAATTCGAATTATAATCTTACAACCTTGAGAGGCTAAAACCTGCACAACTAGGGGTTGTGGGAATCATGGCGGATTAACAAACTAGGGTTGCACAATAGTGATTCAAAACCAGTGCAAAAAGCTTGTATTGTATTCTCTTCATGTTTAAACATTTCTTAATGGTGTACAACATTAGGACTTACCCGAATTCTTTACTTTCTTGAGCCTAGATAGGTAGAGATTAGGAAAACAAAATTACAACAATGTCTTGGTCTTTATGATCATTGTATTAACTTGAGACGTAGTCGTAGGATAGTTAATTTGGAATATGTTGATAACGGTTACTTTGAAATCGGTCATGAGACCTGACCCGATGATTGAGTATCGTCATCCAATACGGACAAACCAGTCGTTTGGATAAACCTTAGTTATCAGTTCTACAAGCATTGGAATTGATGACGTGTGTATACCCGAAGTAGTTATGAACCCATAGGGAACACTTACCCTAGTTGTTTTCAAATATTGATTTAAATTAGAATTATAACATTTGCTTTATCATTCTTGTCTTTAAACCCACCTACCCCCCAAATTGTTGATAACTCACCAACAATTCACTTACCGGCATTAGCCTAGATCTTCCATATTCCCTGTGGGTTCAACCCCAACCTCTTAGGGTGGTTCTTTATTAACAATGTCCACTTCATACTTCATCAAGAGGTGTGAGTTTGAGCATTATCAAAAAGTGGCGTCGTTGCCGGGGACAAAGAGGAAGCAGAGTGGGTCACTAGTGGAATGCAGGTTACGAAGAATTCTCTCAAACTTATAGTAAAAGCCTATTGGATGTTAGTGCACCACCGGTTGGCACTGACTGTCAATGATAATACCCTCAGTGCAGATAGAGAAGCTTTGGTGGCATGTATCATGTCCAGATATCCCATCAACATTCCAAGGGTCATCGTAGAGGAGATGTGAGATCGGGCCTTGGGATTGAACACTACTATCCCATTCCCGAGCCTCGTCTTTAGATTATGCACTGACGCAGGCGTCACGATGCGCCAGGGTGAGGAGCGCTTGATTGGAGGACAGCAGATAGCTGATATTGGGTTGAAGCCTGTGACTTTCCTAGGTCATGTGGTCTCGGGTGACGGTATTNACGATGCGCCAGGGTGAGGAGCGCTTGATTGGAGGACAGCAGATAGCTGATATTGGCATGATCTGGGATAAAATGAACCCGGTGAGCCGGTCTTGACTTTCCATCGCTATTCTGCTGACTCGACCTATTGGGGGTGCACAAGTGAATGCCCCCACCTCATAGGAGTAGGGAGAGACACCGGCTACAGATGTCGGTTATTCAGATTCAGCTCCCAGCACTTCTACTGCACCACATACCAGCCTCCCGAGTCAGACCCCAACTGGATATGTCCTAGTGCCCTAGGATATTCTCCAAAAGTTGGCCAAAAGACTGACCATGGACGAAATAAAGATACAATCAATGATGGAGAATGTCAAGCCCTGAGTAAAAGCCGAGATTGAGACATCTGCACAGGCCTTGCATGCCCGACTTGATGGATTTGAGAGTCGATTCAATATGTGCATGGCTAAGTAGACAGATACAGGCAACCTCCGTGAGGAGTTGGGGGCTCTTCGGAGCCAAGTGGTTGATCTATCATCACGACAGCCGGCAGTCATAGTAGCCCCCACTCTTCCAGACCTTTATGAGGACATAGATGAGGAGCTTGATCAGGTGACCTACTGGGAGCCCATAACAGCAGGGAAAGAGAAAGGGAAGAAGAGGGTCTTTGAGGATGTTGGAGATGAGACCCCAAGAAAAAGAAAGAAGAGAGATAAGAGAGAATGCAAGAGGGCACGAATAGATACCCTGGAGACTCATGACGCACAACTGTCAGAGCTGTAGGATGAGCTAGAGGAAAAGGTAGCTCCATCATGGCCCAAACTGAGCTTGCTAGTGGCAGGGACCCTTCGGGCGAGCCACATTCAGCCCCGTCCATTTCAGAGGTCGTAGAGACGGTCGAGACTATTGAGGGGGTAGCCACTCCTCCTATCGACCCACCAGTGACTATGTTGGCCACCGCCAGTGCCAAGATTGCAGTAGAGGCACCTTTTCCGCAGGATAGCAGGAGCTCTTAGAGCATCGCAGGTATGTTCCCTTCCCTATATGCTTACATTCTATGCTTCGGGGACGAAGCATGGTTTTTAAAAAGGGGAGGGTGTACTTGTATTGTTTTTGGGGATTTTGATTCATCCGAGGGTTTTTCTTGCCATATTTCTTTTTCCTCAGGCATGCTATCTAGTAGAACCGACATGTTTAGAATTTTATTTTTTTGTGATTTTTTTAATTAAAAAGTAGCTTAGGAGTACTAAGCAAATAGAGTGCACTAGATTAGATAGTTTTGAAAAATTGACCCTGTTAAATTTTTTTGATGAATTAGTTTTTGTACTTGTGATTGCATGCATGATTTTTGTGTATCTTTTTATGTCATTTAGTATATTATCATGGGTAGTTTCTGTTAAGCCATGAATAAACCGGACAGGTAGAGTGAATATAAATCATATACCATGAGTGAGTGAGGTCTAATACCTAGTTCAATACTGTGTAGAGGGTCTAGAACATTCCCGGTTGGTCTTTGCCGAGGTTTTAGGATGGTTGGTTAGGAAAGGATCATAGGCCGCTTTTGTTGAGCCCATTTAAGCCTAAATAACCCTACTGAAATAATATGATTCCCTTGATCCAAATTTTTGAGCCTTAAATAGACCATTTTTCTTTGATCAACTAGTTAATCGTACCCATTTTATAGTGACCTGTTTTGGCCCTGGTCCCTCCTTGGACATTGTGAACCTCACCTGAGGCAAAATGCCTAAGTTGAGGGTGGCTAGAGTAGGGGTGCATAAAGATTGGGAATGTGAAAACGGGAGATAAAAGAGAAAAAAGGTGAAAATGAGGTATGGTGTGACAATAATAAAAGAGAGAGAGAAAGAAAAGTTGAAAAAGAAAATACAAAAAGAGAATATTGCATGAAAAAGTTTGAAAACACACCATACTCATACAAGTGCATAAATAGGACGAAAAGGGAGGAAAAAGCAAGAAGAAAAAGCAAAAAGGGTGAAAAAATGAAGAATGTAGCCACATGTATGTAGTGCCAAGGAGGGGTTTTAGTCACTCAAAATTTCCATATCTACCTTACCCATCTTGAAAGCCTACATTACAAGAAAAGCAAGTCCTACAGTGATCCTAACCTAACCAACTGATAGACCGAAGTAGAGAAAATAAGGGCAAGCTAGTGATATCTAATATGCAGTATTTGAAAACTTCTTTGTGAGAGTGAGTCTCTCTTGTTTAGTCCCATGTCATATATTTTGCTATATCTATGAGTGGGGGACTTCATTCGCTTTGAGGGTTCATGGTCTGCGTTTAACTTTACCAGTAGTCTGTGTGAAAAGCATGGGTGATGACTTGACTACCTATTAATAGCTAGATGACATGTATTGATCCCTGTATATCATGTATTGTGGTTTCTTGTAGTGCATGTGCTAATTTGGTTCATAGGAAAAGGGTCAAAAGCTTTTGGAGTCATAGTGCAAATTTTGTATGATATTGGCTGTAGTGTCCTAGGTTTATTTTCTAGTTAAGCGTCGTGTTTAGTTTTTCTTTTTCTTTGTCTAAGGACATGCAAAAGTCCTAAGTTGAGGGTATTGGTGTGCTATGAGTTTCTATCACTTTCGATGCTTAAAACTAAGAAAATAGCATGGACTTAGGTATGTTTATATGGATATAAGACACTTTTACTTTGATTTCAGAGAAAATAAGTGTTAGAGCAAAGATGTGCAAAACAAGCCTCAAAATGCAGAAAATCAACCAAAGTACCAGTATCAGTACGAGCTGTACCTTGATGGTATGAGTTATACTGAGAACTGTGATGAATGCCAGAAGACGGAATTGGGAAGAAGGCAACCTACGACTCTTAGTAAGAGCCGCACCACAATGGTACAAGCCGTAACTGGAGTCGTGGAAATATTTAGAAGAAATTGCACAAAGGAAGATTCCTGGAACAAATGGACTCACAAACCATGGCATCAATGTACAAATCATACTAGGAGTCGTATAGACAGTACGAGTCGTGACAAGTAGGTACGAGTCGTACCATAACACTCGTGAAGATATCTAGAAGATATCAAAGTTATCAAGGCCAAACCACGGAAGCAATGTACACCTCATAGATGAAGGTATGAGTCGTGCTAGGACACCAAAACTTAGCCATATTTGTAGCATCCAAGAACTTACGGACGACATGTATGACCCGTCCTGCTACGGGTCGTAGGAAAAATTGTGGCACAGTCGGCACCAGATATGGAAAACTCCCTATTAGCTTAGGAAAAGGTTTCTAATGTCTCTATAAATATCCTTTATGTTTTATTTTAGTTTGAGAAGGACAGAACTGAGTTATTAGACGTGGGAATAGTTACTTTTTGTGAATTTTTATCAAGTTTTGAGGAGAAATTCTTCGGGTCAAATTCTTGATTTCTTACATTATTCCTGAGGTTGTTCTTAGATAATCAAATATGATTTGCTTTCAATTGTTGCTATAAGTATTTAATTATGTGTTTGTCTATAAATGCGAGTTATAATCTTACAACCATGAGAGACTAACACCTCCACAACTAGGGGGTTATGGGAACCATGGCAGATTAACAAACTAGGGTTGCACAATAGTGACTCAAAACCAATGCGAAAAGATTGTATTGTATTCTCTTCATGTTTAAACGTTTCTTAACAGTGTACAACATTAGGACTTACCCGATTTTTTTACAAGCTTAAGCCTAGAGAGGTAGAAATTAGGAAAAGAGAATTACAACAAAGTCTTGGTCTTTATGATCAATATATTAACTGGAGTTGTGGTGGCATGATAATTAAATCTGGAACATATTGATAATGGTTAGTTTGAAATTGCTCATGATACCTGACCCGGTGATTGAGTATAGTCATCCAATAGGGACGAACCAGTCATTTGGATGAACCCTAGTTATCAGTTCTATAAGTAAGCATTGGGATTGATCATGTTTGTATACCCGAAGCAGTTATGAACCCATGGGGAACACTTACCTTAGTTGTTCTAAAATCTTAATTTAAATCACAATTCTAATCTTTGTTGTATCATTGTTTTGTTTGAAACTTCTCCAAATTGGAGATAACTCACCAACAAGTTCACTTACCGACATTAGTCTAGATCTTCCATATTCCCTGTGGGTTCGAACCCAACTTCTTAGTTGAGTTCTTTATTAACAACGGTCGCTTCATACTTCGTCACGAGGTGTGAGTTTGAGCGTTATCAGTTATCACTGTTGAACTAGACCCAATTCTACTCCACGTTCCTGGAGAAGTATGTAGCCCGTACCTTAAGAGATAGGAGATGGGATAAGTTCACCCTATCGGGTAGGGAAGCTCCTCTATCGTATCTTGCAAGGTCTGTTTCCATTCATTATCCAGGTATGCTCTACCCTTACTGCTCACAAAGGAAGAGAGGATCAGGTAGTTTATCAAAGGCCTAAATGTGGGTCTCTAATTATCAGCTCTTCAGTTGGTCTCCTGGGGTAAGACCTTTCAGGAGGTGGTGTAATATGTGAAGAACATAGATGGGGTAAAATAGGAAGGGCACACAAATAATGCCGAGAAGAAGGCTCGAAGGGCGGGTTAGTGGCCCTGTTGCTAGGACTCTGGTAACACAGGGTTTCTCTGGGCATCCTATTTAGTCAGCTATGCAGGTGGCGACCGAAGGTCTATCAGGAAACACTCCCCAACCAGCAGGTACAATCGAGGGTATTCAGCTTGTTCGTTTAGACTTCGGGGATAGGCCTATTTCTTCTATTCCATTTCAGAAGCCAGTGATCGAGATGGTATGCCATAGTGTGGGGAGTATGGACGCATTTTCATATGGTGTCCCAAGTTTGGTCAGGGGGGACATATCATCCCACACCTAGCTTCTCGAGCTCCGGCCCTTGCCGATAGAGGAGGCAGTGCGTTTAGTAGAGATCGTCCATAGCTTGGGTGAGATAGTCATCCATCTATTAGAGGTGGTGCTCAGGTGGGTAGGGGTGGTGTTTGGACCAAACTACACGCAAGTGCACGTGGTCGTACAAGGAGTAAAGTGGCTTTATTTCAAGCCAAGTAACGATCCCACAGGGACTGAATTATGGTAGTAAATTTCCTAATTTTTAATAAACAATATCGCTAAGAATGTAGACAACCAAACAAATAATGTTTTATGAGTCACTATTAATAG
>JACEIK010003465.1:4642-22363 GCA_018107945.1 Datura stramonium | reverse complement strand
AATTCCTTCTAAACTGCAAAACAACACTAATCATGTTGGTTAGTATAAATTCACATTTACATAAAAATCACATGAGAATGCACACATAAAAATAGATAAAGAAGTAGAAATGAAGTATTCGAGTATCACTTGGGCATGCAATTCTGCCCAAGATCAGGTGGCACCCAGGAATGTTTCTGGGTGGCACAGCCCAACCGAGATAGCTCGCAGGTAGGTAACCAAGCTCGCTTTTATGCCTTTCCCGGCAGGCCTGAGGCAGAGGCTTAAGACGCTATTATTATAAGTATGATCTTCGTGTCCGAAAAATGGCTATTGCATTGTTTGATCCGGGTTCTACTTTTTCCTATGTGTCTGCCTTATTTTGCATTTGGATTGGATCTTGTTTGTGATGTGCTTGATACTCACATCCATGTGTCTACTCCTATTGGGGATTCGGTGGTGGTGGGTAGGGTTGTTTTGGATTGTGTTGTTGATTTTATGGGGTTGGACACTCTGGTAGACTTAGTGATCTTAGACATGGTTGATATTGATGTGATTCTGGGAATGAGCTGGTTATCTCCTTACCATACCATTCTGGATTGCCATACTAAGAACATCACTATATCGAGCCCAGTATTGTCCAAGTTGGAGTGGAAAAGAAATTATAGCCCTGCTCCTAAGAAACTCCTTTTGTATATTCGTGCTCGTAAGTTGTAGTTGATTGCAGGACGGGTAGTCCCCCTCCTCCATTGAAGATATCTCTCCTACTGAAATGTTAGTCCTTTATTTAATGACTTACCATTTCTAGTTTTGTACGAAGACGTCTAGTGCAGTGACAATCGGATCTTGGGATTATTGTTTGTTTTGTTTTAAATGATTGTGCTCAATTTTGGGATATTTCATTTTGTTTCATATTTAAGAATGTTATGTCTTTCTCATTAGAATGTTTGATGTCTGGTAATTATTGGGATTCATTGGTTCGCCCACTGGGGGTTCGTGTAGGTATCAATCACGGTCATTTGGGTAATGACACAAAGATTGCCCACATCACCATCATACTAATAAGATCCTAGTTCATATGTTTATTGTGAGTCTTAAGTTGAACGGATAGTAAACTATAACGGACTGGAAAAAAAGAAATACACAAGAAAATAAATAGAAAATTATGAAACAAAGTCACACAAAATAAAGATGTAGACAATCACTACTAGACCGCAGTAAATATGAACAAATACTTAAAGTCTCTAGCAAGNAATATGAACAAATACTTAAAGTCTCTAGCAAGAGAACAAATAGGAAAGCAAATGAAGGGAATCAACACTTTTAGGAAGATATCAAATAAGATTTTATCCAAAAATATTGTGATGATCTTTGCATTTCTCCATGTGATTTTTGAGTTTCTTGATGAGTAAAAGTCAAAGAAGCTTCAAATCTAATGAGATTTTCAAGATATTGATCAAATTTTTAATAATTCAAAGTCACAAAATCATAAGATAAAGTATGAACAGATAAAGGATAAGTGAAGAACATTGCATGTTACTATTCATGTCACTGTTCATAAGGAAACACTTGAGTTTTTTGGTTACTGTTCACGTCATAGTAATGTTTTTCATTTTTTTCTAGATTTTTGTTTTAAAGTTTTCATGGTTCAAATCAGTAGACCTAGTGAGTATAAGAATACTCAATCATCCAAAGATCTGATATCACTTGATAACAACATGGATAGTGGAAGACCTTAGAATTAGAAGATTAAAAGAGGGAAGGGTTGATTCTTAAGAAAAAAGAATGCAAGCTCAAGTATTCATACTTGAAACCTTGTCTAATAGTAAAATGTCAGTAGATTAATTAAGAAGAAAAAGAATAGAATAGGAGGAAGAGAACTCAAATAAGGAATATTACCTTTGAAAAAATTCAAGATATGGATCAAGGTAGAACGAAAGGGCAAAACCGTAAAGAGAAACTCAAAGGTCTTAACAAGACACAAGGTAACTAATACTGATATTAATTAAAACTTAGTTATAATGACGAAGAAAACACTTGTTTATATAGGAGTAAATGGTACTGTCATCCCATGAACATTCTAGTCTTCAAAGGTGGTCAAACTAAACTAATTAATATGAAAGTTCCTAGGTGCATATAAGACTACAAACACTTTGTTCAGTAAAGTTATAAATGCAGTCAACATAACATTAAATAAGCTTCTAAGAACACTATTTTGGGCTGCTACACCTATTCCTCCTTGCACGGATATTGGGCCGCAATCTAACTCCTCTTGGTCTTCAAATTGGGCCTCCAAATAGTTGCAAGACTCTTTTTCAGAAGATCTACTTTGTGCCTTAGCTCTTCTTTCATCATAGACAAGTTCTCATTGCTAATTGAAACCCATTAAAGTGTCTTGATATTCTCTGGTCCATAATGGAGTTAAGATTTTATTTGGATGTTGTCACTCCCACATAAAGGTAAGTCCCTTCTAACGCTTTTTTAGTAATCTATCACCTATTAAACGAATTATAACCATTAATTCTCTTCGATTTTTAGAATTTTTTCCAGAATTCAAGATTTTCTTTAAGGCTTATTCTTCTTCAAAGTAATCGAAAACCCTCTTCTATGTTCATGAATGTGATATATAATCATTGGAGATGAAATTATGAGCTATGAATGTGAGGCCTCTCATGCTAAATACGGAATCTATCCCAAATTTCATGTTTTTGCCCAAAAAAATAGAAAAAATGGGTAAATTGGATAATTTGGGACGTCTTGTGGTCATATGGGTGTTGTCAAAAGTTAACAATGACTTTAGGACTCCATTTTTGAATATGAAACTTATGGGTTGATGACTCAACATAGAATTCCTCGATTCTAGAATAAGTTTGAATATCACCAACAAAATTTTTGACAAAATACTTGGTGATGTTGGGTGTATTTACGCACTTATTTTCCATATTTTTCCCATATTTAGCTATGTTTTGAGAACAAATTATGTGTGTTTTCTTTTATTTTATATGATCTTTGTGAAAAATAGTTAATGCACATGATTAGATGTTCTCTGGGATTAAAGTGACGAATTTGCATTTAATTGTGGTTAAAAAGAGCAAGTATGACAAAGCTAGGCAGAGGAAACAAGTATGATAGTGGTTAGTATGCACAGGAATAGCAGTGCTATGGTCTGTGCGATGCGTAGACAAGGTACATGCATGGAGCAGCGCGGGCCTCCAGCATCTTCGCGCTATGGGCAGTGCGGTGCACAGCCAGTGTTGGGCGGCCAAAGATTTCAATCCCAATTCAAGTAGGAACAAAAGTTGCAAAGTCCAATTCCAGTCCAAGAAGGAACNCTCTCCACGTCCCTAAGTTTTTCAACCTCAATCTGCTGGGCACAAACGTGTTGGGCGGCCAAAGATTTCAATCCCAATTCAAGTAGGAACAAAAGTTGCAAAGTCCAATTCCAGTCCAAGAAGGAACAGTAAAGACTTAATATACTACTATATATACCCCTTCATAGTATGTTTCAGGTGTCCAACATCAAGAATGAAAATATTATCGAATTTAGTGTCATTCAGTTCTTGCACAATTCATTACTTATCAATTTGTGCAATTATTTAGTCTAATATTTATTGGAGAATTCATCAAATAATTTCATATTATTATAAGTATTTCATTATGACTTCTTATACGTCTTATGTTATTATTTTCTCAAGCATGAGTGGATAAATATCTTGAGCTAGGGTGATGGGAACCATGATGGATTAATGGGAGTAGGCAAAATAAAATAGTGAATCTTGAATGATGAATTGAGTGAATTATTATTCTCTTTGTTTTAATGAGTCTTAGCGGTTGCAAACGTTGAAACGTGCTTATATTTTCAACTTGCTTGACCAAAGAAGTTGAAGTTAGGAAAAGAGATTAATAGTGGCAATTTGAGGCTACCAACCCTCATCTAATTAACCTAGGCTCTAACCGAGGAAAGTTCATCCAAGACTTATGGCGAGGGAAAAATATATACACCTAAAGTCCGGGAGGATTTAGGTGAAATTCATCTATGTAGGTCGAGAGACGTTAGATGAACTTCATCTTCAGTCTAACACAAAATTCACAAGGATTGTTCATTATTAAAATAAGCCTACTACATTATGAAATCAAGGAGAACATAATTCTAGTTTTGTCTCATAAATTTGATAACAACTTAATCACTATTTAAAATTACTTTTTCTTTTATTTGCCACCCCTTTTCGGAATATTGACTATAGGTTGATTTATTCATTATTAACATATTATTTCTTTCCTATAACCTGTGGGATTGACTCCAACCTAGTTGGGTTACTATATATGATAGTGACCATTTTATACTTTATTGCGAGGTGTAATCTAGGCATGATTAAATTTTGAAACCATTGTCGGGGAATACGGTGTTGAAATAGTTAATTGGTGTTTAAATTCAGCTTGTAGTATTTATTTTGCGATTCACATTTTTGTTTTATTTTTGATTTGTTATAGGTTAGCATGGTGACCCCTATGGCAAGTTAATCTCCCATCGGAGGAAATGACTGAGGCGCAACGAGCCGAAGTTGAGCGCCTGGCGGAAGAAGCTTGACTAGTTAAAGCATCTAGAAGAGCTGAGGCTGCCCAATTTGCTGCCGCCTTGATAGACAGAAACAGACAAGACCCCCCTCGTCATCATGGGTGGTAAAGGACACTCATGTCGCAGTCCTTTAGCAACTCCAACCACCTCCTCTCCCGAACATTTAGATCTTTCTGTGTGAACACATATTGCAAGCTCTTGTGATGCGTAAATACATCCACGTGGAACCCGTACAAGTAATGCCGCCATATCTTCAATGCAAACACCACCGCGGCCAACTCAAGATCATGGGTTGGATAATTCTTTTCATGAACTTTCAGCTGTCTCAAGGCATATTCTATTATCTTCCCATGTTGCATCAGCACACATCCCAGTCCGACTCTAGAAGCATCACAATACTCTACAAAGCCATCAGTACCCTCGGGTAGAGTCAACACTGGTGCAGAAGTGAGTCGGGTCTTTAACTCTTGGAAGCTTTTCTCACAAGCATCCGACCATTGGAACTTCATCTTTTTCTGAGTCAACCTGGTCAATGGGGCTGCAATTGATGAAAAGCCCTTAATGAATCTTTGGTAGTAGCTTTCCAAGCCCAAGAAACTCCGAATTTCTGAAGGATTACCAGTTTGGGCCAATTCTTTACCACCTCAATCTTCTGGGCATCTACCCTTATGCCTTTGCTTGATACCACATGACTTAGAAATGCCACCGAGTTTAGCCAAAATTCACACTTTCTAAACTTTGCGTACAGCTGACGATCCTTGAGGGTCTGAAGCACTACTCTCAGGTGAGCGGCATGCTCCTCCTCGCTTCGTGAGTATATCAAGATGTCATCAATGAACACATTCACGAACATGTCCAAATATTCCTTGAACACCCTATTCATTAGATCCATAAAAGCTGTAGGGGCATTGGTTAGTCTGGAAGACATAACAACAAATTCGTAGTGACCATACTGAGTCCTAAAAACGGTTTTCGGGATGTCACTCTCCCGAACTCTGAGCTGGTGATATCCAGACCTTAGATCTATCATCAAGAAACACCTAGCACTTTGGAGCTGGTCAAATAAATAAACAATCCTAGGCAAGGGGTACCTGTTCTTGACGGTGTCCTTATTAAGTTGTCGATACTCAATACACATCCGAAGGGATCCATCCTTCTTTTGAATGAAGAGAATCGGTGCACCCCATGGAAACTTTCTCGGTCTAATGAAACCCTTTTCCAACAAGTATTTCAACTATTGTTTTAATTCTTTTAGCTCGCTTGGAGCCATCCTGTAAGGAGGAATAGAGATAGGATGTGTATCTAGTAATAGAACAATACCGAAACAATTTCCCTCTTAGGAGGAACACCTGGCAAATCATCGGGAAACACCTCCGAATATTCATAAATCACCGGAACTGACTGAATAGTCGGGGTCTCAGACTCCACATCCTTAACCGTAACTAGGTGGTACATGCGAACTTTAGAGATTATTTTCCTGTCTTTAAGATAGAAAATAAACAAACCTGCTGGTACCGCCGAACTACCCTTCCACTCCAAAACTGACTCACCCAAAAAACAAAATTCCACTGTACGGGTCCTATAATTAATCGAGGCATAACATGCGAAAAACCAATCCATACCAAGAATAATGTCAAAGTCAGTAATGGATAACTCTACAAGGTCTGCAGAGGTAACCTTATACAACATAGTGATTGGGCATTCTCTATATACTCATCTAGTGACGACCGAATCACCAATAGGGGTCAAAACTGAAAAATGGTTCTAACAAGGTCTCGGGACTAACTCCAAGGCTACTAGCAATGTAAGGAGTCACGAAAGACAAGGTAGCTCCCGGATCTAGAAAGGCATAAACATCAATATGAAAGACAAGCAATATACCAGTGACCACGTCTAGAGAAGTCTCCTACTCCTAGCGCAAGGCAAGAGCATAGAATCGGTTTTGGCGTTGTTCACCAACTCCACTAGTCGATGCTCCCTGCTGAGCAGAACGGGCTGGAGTTGCTGCTGTCCTAGTGGTCTGTGCATGACCCCTATCATCACCTTGTCTAGCATATGGTCATGCTCGACGCATGTTCCCATATCTACCACACCCATCACAAACATCTGAACCAAGCAGGCAGTCCCCGGTACGACTGTTGTCGCACTTCTCACAGGATGGAGAGGTATACTCTAACTGGGTGCCTCTTTGATCCCTCGATCCTGATGCCCTGCTCCTCTGATAACACCTGGGTCTGGGTGGAACACTAGCTGATGATGGTGTTGGGGCTAGTGATCTCTGCTGAAACTATGGACGGTAGCCACCGCCGGACCTCTGATGCGAAAACTCACGGCTATCCATCTGAGCCCTCTTTGCCTCCCTCTCCCTCGTATGAGCCACCTCCAACTGCTAGACATACAACACTATGAGAGGAAAGTCCATATCCTGGTGAAGCATGGCAGTCCTGCAATCCTTGTCTAAGTAACTAGCCACACCATGAATGAATCGGCTCACCCGCGCCCTCTGGTCCATCACCAACTCTGGGGCGTACTTTGACAAACGATTGAACTCAAGAGAATACTCTAGCACTGTCATCTTTCCCTTCTTGAGGCTCATAAACTCAGTTGCTTTCAATTGCCTCATCTCCCGAGGGAAGAACCTGTCGAGAAAGGCCATGTGGAACTCATCCCAGCTAATAGGGCCCGCACTCGCTGCCCTGCTGTCCTTGCATTTCTTGAACCAAATATGAGCAACCTCTTTTAGCTGATAAGAGGCCAAGTACACACATTCCCCATTTGTCACCCCCATAACCTGAGTGACTTTCAAGATCCCTTCAATGAACTCATGTGGATCCTCATCCACCTTTGATCCCGTGAACTCAGGAGGGTTCATCCTCAAGAAGTCTCTAATCCGAGCCGCTACTGCATTTCCATTCTATGGGACCTGCGCAACAGCCTGCTGGGGTACTTGAGCGGTCAAGGCCTGCGCCAACATCTGAATAGCCGCCCGAAACTCAGCGTGGGCAGCTGGCTCTGGTGCCTAGGGCTCCTGAATAGGTGGGGGCTGTTGATGCCCATGGTCATTGCCACCCCCGTGGCCTTCATCATTTCTATTGCTCCTTCCATTCATTCTTCTAGGAGCCATAATTCTACAATCGCAAATCGCACGAATTAGAAGGATGGAGAGACTTTTCATCGCATGATATAGAACATGAAAGAAGGGAATATTTCCTAAACGTCTAACAGCCTCTTCGTCATAGGTGTGGTGCGCTTCACACCCATGAAAAAGACTCTACTTAACATGGATTTCAGACACCCTAGGACACCCCCAAACCTATGGCTCTGATACCAAGTTTGTCACGACCCGAACGTACACCCAGATCGTAGACACGGGACAAGGGACCCCGAGAAACCCCAAGTCGACTCATGGCACATGCATACATCTAATCTCATTTAATAAAGTATAATAATTAGCATAAAATATAGCGGAAATGTAAACATAGCGTAACAACCGGAAGTACTGGGCATATACATAAGCTGAGTTCTATAGTCTTTTTGAAAGCCTCTACTACGTAAGATAGGTTGATTGGACAACATCCCCAACTAACCCAACCAATACTGAAACATAAATAACATGAAAGTCTGTCAAAAGGCCTTCGGAACATGAGGACTCACCAATAGCTGAGAGCGAGAACTGAGGTTAACTAAGGATGAGGATGAGCCTGAGTTTCATACCCTGTATCATGAAATGATACAACATAGATAGTATATGATCAGTACGTGGAATATTCCTAGTATGCAAGGTAAGTAAAACGGACATTTAAAAGTAAAATAAACTCATAAATAAACATAGGAGAAGGACATCATGCTTGTATCATAAACTTCGTTAGTAAACATAAGGCTCAAGAGTTTAAAATTGATCATAAGTCATTCATTATCATAAGCATATGTAAACTTAATCAAAACATAACTTGAGCCAATAACATAAATATAACAATTCATAAAACATGCGGAACAATGGGAGAAATCATCATAACCGACACCCATCATGGTAGAGTCTTTCATGATGTCCCAACTATCTCACTCAAGTGGGCATAGCAGACCCTGGCTTTCCAGGAGAGGGTCAGGCATTAGGCGTGATATCACATTTGAGGGGATCATCATCAATACAATATATCATTAGAAACCCATGGTGGCACGTGGTTATGAGACATCGACGTAGTCCTTTGAAGGCCGGGCTGCTCGGTGCTAGACACGGCTCCCAAAAATATGCAATAGGCTCATACATAAATCAATAATGTCATGCATTAAAATTCATTGGCCAAAATATAAAATTTATCATCATCGATCCCCTTTAAACATGCTTAGCCAAGAATCAAAGGCCCTTTTCATCGGCCAAGATCATAAATCGATAAATCATGCAATTCATTCATAAATCGTAAATCATTCTCCAACATGTGGGCATTGCCAAATACTTTGACATACTCAATTCTTTTAAATACATGTTAATAAACATGGGTAACTTCAAATCATGCTTTTCCATCATCAATACACTCAAAATATTGAATATTCATTATAAATCATAACTTTCATGAACTCTCATCAATGGGAATTCTAGATTTAAAAAGATTGAAACATGATTTTAGAGAAAATAATATAAAACATGCCCATCATTCAAAATTCAACAAATAAAACTCAATTAAATCAAACCCATAAAGAGAAATTACATTTTCATGCATTTGGGTAAAACCCCATGGAATTGAATAGGAGGATTCATAATTAAATTCAAAATTTGGGAATGGGTGTGAAAGAATTTCACCCATTCTAAAACCCTACATACCTGGGAAGGATGAATCTACCACCTTACTGATTGCCCAATGAGAAATTGGAGGAAGAATCCCTTAGAAAAGCTCTTGATAACCTCCTAAATTCATAAACTTGCTTGCATGGAAGGAACATACTTATAATAGGTTTTCCCCTGCTAAAAACCCACTAAAACGAGCTTAAAACGACGTAATATAGGGCCTTAGGATGAAGAAATGATAGAAATACCCTTACTAATTACACAGAAAATTACCCACTGGACCAAACAATGGATGAACCAACGGGCCGTTGGAAGATACCACGACCCATGGAATCCGCCCTTGCTAAGCACTGCCCTAATCCATATCTCGTAATCAAACCACGAACATACAGGACGGGTCGTCCTATGTTTCAACGGGTTGTCCCTTCAGTCATTGTTTCCTTCTTCTGAAACTCTGCACTTCTATCCAACGGGCCTCACCACGATTCGTTGTATGATACAATGGGTCGTGGTTCCCATCCGTCATTTTCCACTGGAGATATGGGCTCCCTTACCATGACTCTTCACAACGCGTGGTTTCCCGACCCGTTAAACTCCCCAAATGCTAAGCCCATCTTCTACCACGACCAGTAACAATGACTTATTGTTTTGTACAACGAGTCGTTACACCAATCATTGCCTCCACTGCCACCTGAGAACCTGAACCCACGACTGCCAACAATGACTCGTGGTTACATACCATGAGTCATTGTACCTCTCGTCCTGCAAATTTTTCCCCAACTTCCAGCAGTTTTGCATTTTAGCTTCCCAGGTATACCCTTAGGCACTTTCGAGGTATTACACCAGTTAATGTTGGGGTGATAATTAAGAATGTGATGAGGAGATCAAGGGTGAAGAAAGGGAAAATATTTAGTTTCAGGGGTCCCTTGACCCAATTTCTAAGGGAGCAGTAGAATGATGAGGAGGTAGTTGACTATAGACCACGGTATAAACCGAAGGGGCTAGATGTGATGAAGACAAAGGAGCCTGAGGGTATACATGGTCATGTTCTTTCTATCAGTTAGCACAATGCGTGGATTGATAATGTTCTTAGTCACTTATACGACATGCCAATGCTGCAGTTGAGGATGACCAGAGTAATGGAGGAGCAGCTACAACAGCTTAATATGGACTACCCATTGAGCAAGCATTCGGACCTCTATACAGAGTTGGGCCAGGTTTTGGGGAGCCCCTTGATGGTAATGATTCCACTGATACGGAGCAGGCTAGAGTTGAATATGATTTGGAGTCAAAAAATGGAGACTACTTTTTCCCCCAAAAACGATGAGGATTAGACCTAGAGAGTTCTTCTTTCACTCTTTTTACATATGATTTATTATTTTAGCACTGAGGAAAGTGCTATCGATTAAGTGTGGGGTGGGAGAAGTAAACTTCATTATGCCATGTATGCTTTCATTGCTAAATTTGTTCATGGTTGGCCTAGATTTTTTTGTGATATATGAATTGAGTCCTGCTAGCTTGTAGTATTTTTGTGATGAAAGTTTCCTATGATGGATGGATGACCATCATCTTAAGAAAAAATTAGTCATTAGGAGAATAAGAACTTGAGACCTTACAAATGCTAGGTGCTTCACTTATGGTATCACTAAGACTTTGCACAATTCACTCAAAGAAATGCATGAAAAAATTAGAAAGACTTAGACATTTAGAACTTGACTCCTACGCTTGAAAAAATGGGCTTAATAATGTGAAACATTCAATATGGTTATATGTGTTTATGTAATCTTAATAGCCATTGAACCATTTGTGTCATTATATGTGTGAGATATTTTTTGTATACTCCATGCTTGCAATTTGATGTCTAGAACTTGTCCGGTGTATGTGCAAAATGAAATGAGGATTTGAATCTAGGAAGTGATATAGGCAATTCTTTGATAGCCTATTCGTATCCTACTTTACATACCTTGATTTTGATTATCCTAATTAGCCATTTTGAGCCTTAGCCTATTCTTTTGATAATCATATTACAAGATTAATCTATTTTGATCTATTGACCTTTGTTTGATCCAAATGACTCCTAGAGCACTTTAATAAAAAAATTGCATGGAAGGCACACAAGTGGAGAAAAGAGGGGAAAAGCTAAAGTGTGTGAATTTGAAGAAAAGTAAAGGGCGAAAAATGCATAACAAGGAAGGTGATATTATTGGAAAAGAAAAGAGAAGAAGTTTGGAAAAAAGAAGAATGAATGAATCATGAACGAAAAGAAGAAATTTTTTTTGCTAATGAGCTTAACGTTGACAATTCCCTACTAATCTCCTAAATGTAAATTTAAAATAAAAGGAGATATAAGGAGAAAAATAAGAGACAGAAGAATGTGCTAAAAAGAAAGAGTTTTATGTGAAGTATTAAAATCTTAATACCACAAAAGTGCCTAAGAGTAGACTCGAGATTTGAAATGGGAACAACAGAGAAATCTGAGAGTTTTACTCAAAATGAGTCGTGGTACGAGTCATGGGAAGGAAGGACGATTCATAGGAGGAGTCATGAAGAAGACTTGGAGTCCAGGGTCCATACAACGAGTTACACCACAAGTTGTGGTATGAGAGTACGACTCGTGGTCAGTTTCATGGGGGAGATGAAGTCACGAGTAATGTTACGACTCCTGGTAGGAAACCACAAGTCGTAGGGTGAAGTCGTGGTGAGAATCTAGTAAGTTTCCAAGTGGCCAGTGGTGATAACGAGTGGTGACCACGGGTCATTACTTCATCGTATGACTCGTGGTGAGACCTGTGATGACTGGCAGTGTTCAATTTCCAGATTTTTTATTAAGGGTATTTTCATAACTCATAAGCTCTAAGGTCCTAAACTACTTCATTTAAGCTCAGTTAGAAGGATTTTAAGAGTACTTAACCTATCATAAGTCTTTCCATTCCATGCATGCAAGTTTAGAGTGTTCCATTGGAGATAACGCTTAAGAAATTCCCCAATTTCTTCTCCAATACCTTTGGGTTTTCAAGGGAGAGCGTAAGATCATATTACCCAGGTATGCAGGGTTGAGAATGAGAGTTCCTCTTCACTCTCATGCCCCAACTCCCCACTATGTTTATGAATTCAAGTATTGAAGTAAATTTGATGATCTTATGAGGTTTTAAGCCCAAATTTATGAAATTCTCTTTGATTTGATTATGGGTCAATTCCCTTCATGTTCTAAATATTGTTTTAATGATCGATGGGCGTATCTGATGTTTAAATTGGTTATAACTTTTATGATTTCAAATCCAAGTAAATCTATGCCAATTATACAAGTTTCATGAGAAGTCAAGTTATGATTCTATTATGATTTTGATCTTCCTAATGCTAAATTATGAAATTATGATTTATGGTATGATTTCTCTTCAAGTACTCTTCATGAATTTATGAATATCAAGTATATGAATTTTCACAAGTATGTATGTTCTTTATGATTTATGAATTTATGACTTTTGGCCGACTCAAATTCCTTATTCGTGCTAATCATGTATTTCAAGTATGATCAAGTATGTTATGATTTATTTGGCCATGAACTTCATGAATAATTTCATGATTAAGATATGAGCCTCAGTGCATGTTTTTGGGAGCAGTGTCTAGCAGAGAGTAGAATCGGCGTTCAAGTAAACCTCGTTATCTCATAACTACATGCCACCGTAGGTATGTACATATATTTTTTGATCCCCTGTGATAGCACATTATGCACGTCACTTGCCTAGAAAGCTTGGGACAGGTCTTCCCACTTGAGCAAAATAGTTGGGGCATTATGTAAGCTCTATCATGATGGTGCCGGTTAAGATGAGTTCTCCCATTGTTCCTCATTATTTATGCATTGTTATGTTTATGCTACTTTGGCTCAAGTTCTTTTTATATAAGGTATTCTCTTATGACTATGATTATGACTAGATTATAAATGGTTTGAAAACCTTAAGCCCTCATGTTTATATTATGATATTTACTTCATGTTCATGTTTTCCTACTCTTATGAACTCTTATATATTTTAACTGTTCGTTTTACTTACCTTGCATTATCAATACATTCCAAGCACTGACCGCATAGTCTATGTTGTATCGTTTCATGATACAGGTCCGAGGGATCAGTCTCAGCCGCATCATTTGTCCTGATTTCCCCTCAGGCCTTTTTAGCCAGTGTTGGTGAGTCCTCGTCCTTCGAGAACATTAAGTTATCCATTGATATGTTATTTAAATTTTAGAATTTTGTTGAGCTAGTTGGGAATGATGTCCCATCAGATCATCAATTATGTTAGAGGCTTTTCAGACAATATGTAGAAAATCAGTTTGTCATTGTTGACTCTATTTTAGCTTGATATGTATGGAGACTTCCGCTTAAGCATGTTTTATTTTTTCAGTTTGCACTTGTTATATGTTCTTAGTTACCATGTTCATGCCATGGGTCAACTTGGAGCCTCTCGAGGTTCCTTGTCCCGAAACTCTATCCGGACCTATGTTCGGGTCGTGACAAACTTAGTATCAAAGCATTAGGTTTTGAAGTGTCCTAGGGTGTCTGAAAGCCACATTAAGTAGAGTATTTTTTTTCTTGGGTATGAAGCGCGCCACACTTATGAAAAAGAGGATATAAAATATTTTAGGGAACTTCCCTTCTTTAATGATCTATGTCGTGTGATGAAATGTCTCTCTACCCTTCTAACTCGTGATATGCGCATTTGTAGAATTGTGCCTCCTCGCCGAGTTAATGAAAGAAGAAATGGAAATGGAAATGTCCATGAGAATGGCAATGGAGATCAGAACCAGTAGGCCCCATTAGCCCCTGAGGATAATGTGCCCGAGCAGGTTGCCCATGCGGAGTTTAGGGAAGCCATCTAAATGTTGACATAGGCATTGACCGCCCAGGTCAACCAGCAGGCGGTAGCGTATGTTTCCCTAAATGGGAGTGCAGAAGCAGCTAGAGTGATAAAGCTCAAACCACACCTCCTTCAAAAATATGAAGCGGATGTTGTCAATAAAGAACCTTTCACGCCCCAGAACTAGGGTAGGGCGCAACTGGCACTCGATTCATGATCAATCCAAAAGCCGGCTATATAGCATCTAAAAATGTAACACTAAGGCTAACCAAGCCACCTGTCACAACCAACCAAGATAAATACTGGGCCAATAATGCCTTGACAATTATAAATATGCAACCTGAAAAGCTGACAAGGCTACAATAAAGCTAAGCAAAGCAATGAAAAACCTATACGACTACACAACCCATACTACTATCCAAACTAGTCAACATCAACCTCTACAGAGTAAACAAACTGAAATGCATGTGATAGGGCCCCGACCTACCCATGTTGTACACAAAATAGAAAGTAGTCCAAACTAGGACATGGCTCCTGGAAGAGAGGAGAATACCACTATTCTGCTGAAATCTGGCTTCTACTACATCCGATGATTTAAGCCTCGGCCTGTACCTACAGCACGATTGCCGGAAGGGTCCCAATATGAAGGGACGTCAATACGAATAAGATGTATTAGTATGTAAAGCTGAAAATTGTAAACATGTAAGATAAAAATGATAACTAGNAAAAATGATAACTAGGCCAGAAATAAGGAGTAGTAACAACCCGGAATCCTGAAAACAGAAACCTGACAATAACTCATTATTGAAGTATAAATGCAACCATCTAATGCACAACAAAGACTATAACTGAAATTCCAGCAGATAGCCGACCATAAAATCTATATACAATTCGTCCAGCCAATGTACCACACTGGGGTAAAAATAAAAATGCCTCCAGCCGATATACCATACCGGGGTAAAATCCGTCCATCCGGTGTACCACACTGGGGTAAAATAACAATACCTCCAACTGGTGTACCACACCGGGGTAAAATCAATAAATCTTAGACAAAATCATAAATGGAGCCGATATGTCTTATACTGGATCAGCTCAACACGTACAACATAGAAATGATGAATACTAAACATGTGGCTTGCATAGGCCTCCTTCGTAATGCATAACTGGAACTAAGTACATATAACATGTAAAGCTAGAAAATAGAACTTAAATGCATGTATTAAAAACTTGTTTAAATCATAAGATCGTGTTCAAGGGACATTAGAGCTCAGACTCTTGCTAGCTTGTCGTTCGGCTTAAAGGAAAGGGATTATGAAATCTCCCCTTGACCTGACATATCATAACATACACATAAGATAAAGGACAACCATAACCAGGTAATCCTAATTTGATAAGCTCGTTTACCCTCAATAGCTTGCGACGTCTTTACGTTGCTTAAAATCATTTACACGTCCTCATCTTGGCTCTTTCACCAATTTCAGTTAGCAACCAGAACTTTAAACACATTTAACATAACATATATATACACATTACATACAGTAAGGACCAGCTAACAATGCCCACGCTGAGGGGTCTCCAATGCAATGTACAACTACGACAACAATCAACACAATATCACACTTTAGATGTCTCACTTTGGCTAGGCATAATCTTCACATTTATCCTCAATAAAAGGTGGAACTTTAAAGCTTAAATGAAGCTTAACATACATCCTCAAGACTTTAAATAGGTTGCTGTCTCATTCGATTCACAACACACGAATCGTGCTTAAAAGAATGACAGACGGGGCGCCTTACATACCTTTCTCCGATGAACTTTTCTCTAGCCAATTTCCTATCTCAATGATCAGCCTTCAACCTCCTTAATCTAGTGGTTTTATAGTACAACAACAAGCTTAATCTATAGCAAAAAATGCAGCTAAAATAACTAACCAGAGGCAGTCACAATAGCAACAACAACACACGGCAACATCAACAACATTTAGCCATTTTCTCAACTAGTTTTCANCCAGAGGCAGTCACAATAGCAACAACAACACACGGCAACATCAACAACATTTAGCCATTTTCTCAACTAGTTTTCACTAACTTTTGAGGGAGAAACAAGAAGGAAATTTTACCTTAGTTTTTATGTAATTCTACCCCTAAATATGAAGTATAATTCAATAAAAATAAACAGCTAAAAATACTAAGGAAAACTAGCAAAACTCAGCTAACAAACAGTCCATCGGCAGCTCACTTAGCTGCAAAATTTCAGATTTTCGCTTTGCAATTTAAGAGGTTTAAAAGGGGCGAAATCCTTACCTTTTCTCCTGATTTCAACACCTACTCAAAGATGTATATATAGGAAGTCCAAATAGATTTTGAAACACAGAAAAACTTCTTCAAAACCTTGCAAAAATGAGCTCCAAACAGCCCCTAACATACTTGGCAAGGTAATCTCAACTTATCTTGTGATTTTCTTGAACTTTTCTTGATGTTCCTCATTGATTTTCTTTGTCCTAGCTGCTGGAAGTGAGATAAATGGAATCCTTAGCAAGCTGGTTGATTTAGATTAAGCTGAAAATGTTTTATACAAGTGAAAATCATATTTTAAGTAAATAGGGCGGTGGAGGTGCTAGGGCGTCATGCCCGTGTCACCGCTCGTGATGCTTTGATAAAATTTCCATAACTTCTTACTCCGAACTCCGATTGACAAGAGGTTTGATGTTCAAAAAAGTAGACTCAAATACCTTTAATTTGATAGGTCGTGGGGCTTCTAATTCATTATATATTTGTAGATATGATCATTTAAAATTGACCCTTACTTATGAACTTCACATACTTATTGAATTTTTGATCGTACACATTTCCCTTGTCATCTACGACCAATATAAAACCCATACTTTCCTTAACCTAGAATAAAAACATCAAATAATCACCAAAAAATTTTCCGGGGTGTTATATTGTTCACTCCCAATTACACGCAAGTTCACGTGGTCGTACAAGTAATAAAGTGGCTTTATTTCAAGCCAGGTATCGAACCCACAGGGACTGTAATGTGGAAATAATTTTTATTTAGGTGTTTAGTATACGCACTTCTTTATACAAGCAAACAAACAGAACAAATGGTGATTTTTCAATAATACTAGTTAATGTAACTTTAAGTAAAAAGATTGTATATTATAATCTGAGCAATAGCACGAACAAGCTGAGGTTAAGGCAAATCATGCAGATATGTAATTTATTGATTAAAATTCAGTCAACACTTCTCTTCGGTTGTTAGACATGAATTATTAACCAATGGATTGGGTCTTTCCAACTCCTCTCCAATTAAAGAATCATGAGACTTATGTTACACATTTCTGTGATGCAAACACTTCATATTCTAGCAATACACAACAAATTCCATAGATGACCAAATATGACATTACAAATATATTTCTATTCTGAAAGTTAATCTTCTCTTAATTTCTCAACCAAGACAAGAACATATCCTACCAATTCACATCTATCCAATTAATCTTCCTTTCAGAAATAAAACTGGAATTCTAG
>JACEIK010003464.1:123902-147559 GCA_018107945.1 Datura stramonium | reverse complement strand
ATTCTTTACTTGCTTTGGTCGAAGAGGTAGATATTAGGAAAAGAGAATTACAACAGAGCCTTGATCTTGATGATCATTGTATTAACTTGAGCTGTGGTCGCAGGATAGTTATATCTGAAACTTACTGATAACGGTTAGTTTGCAAAACTCATGAGACTTGGTCGTGTAATTGAGGATAGTCATTCAATAGGGATTGGTCAATCATTTGAATGAACCTAAGTTATCAGTTCTGTAAGTAAGTATTGATAAAGATCACGAGTGTATACCCAAAGATGTTATGAACCCATAGGGAACACAAACCCTAGTTATATTTTAATTATTGATTCACCAACATAATCTTGAATGCTGTTTATTTCTATTATTAATTTTTATTAGAATTCCCCCGTTGTGAAGTAATTACCATACAAGTTCATCTACCGGCTGTAATCTAGATCTTCCATATTCCCTGTGGGTTCGACCCCAACCTATAAGTTTTGGTTCTTTATTGACAATGTCCGCTTCGTACTTCAGTTGGAAGTGTTGTTTGAGCGTTATATCAACCATCATTGGAAGTAGAGAGGTCGGCTTAACATTGAGTGATCTAGGTGCAAGCATCAATGTTATGCCTGCATCATTGTTCAAAACATTGGGATTAGGAGAAACATATCCCACCATAATGACATTGCAGTTGATTGACTGGTCTATTACTTATCTCGAAGGTATAATTGAATATGTGTTGATTAAAGTAGGATCGTTCATCTTACTGATAGGCTTTATCATCCTTGACTTTGAAGCTAACGAAGCAGTTCCCATCATTTTGGGAAGAACATTCTTGGCTACCACTAATGCAGTTATAAGAGTAAGGTCAGGCAAGATGTCGATGATTATGGATAGTCAGGAAGTAGTTTTTGATGTATTCAGGGTGGCACGATTGCTGGGTCTATGAGGAGCTTAAGAGTATAGCAGTGGTAGAGCCTGGAAGGTCTAAGCAGGCCTTAGAGCAGCATGTGTTTCAAGAAGAACCAGCAGGAACTTAGGTTATAAATTATCTCGCTCAGTTGAAGGAGTGAGAAGTCTTGCGTCGTGCCACGATATTAAATCAGGCATTGCATGGGAGGCAACCCATGAATGTCATGCCACGACTATAAATAAGGCGCTTGGTGGGAGGTAATCCATCTTTCTAACACATTTTTATTTTTTAGAGACAAACAAGGCATTCAAGGAGAAAAAGCAATAAAAGGAAGCTGAAAATTTATTTTTTAAGTCCGAGGCAAAATACCTGGCGTGGCGCTAGGTGTTAAACTTTAGAGGAATTTTTCTTTCAGTTGGGCGTAGTGGTTGACGCGTCGCACCAGACATAATTTCACCAAGAATTTTTTTTAAATGTATGGTGAACTGACTGACGAGCTGCCCCAGGGGTGATTCAGGCTAAAATTTTTGGGTCCCTAGGTTAAATATGACCCAAGGATCCTAAATTAATAAGAATCCATTACCATACCCTTTATTTTATTTTTCATTTATCTTCTCTTTCTAAAAGGTAAAATAAAGAAAAAATAATTCTCTCTCTCTCTCTCATAGCCGTAACTCATTCTCCATGTTCCCCCCATTGTTGTCTTCTTTAAAGCTTGGTGAAGCAAGAATCTTCAACTCAAGTTGTAAGTTTCTTCCTTCCTAGTATTTATTTTTGTAAGCATGCTCCTATCACCCCCTCTTTCCCAAATCAAAAACCCAAAATCACCAATTTGGGTAAGAATCTTAAACTTCATAATGTGGGTTTTTCTTAGGTTAAAAATCATATATTCTTTCATAATAATGCTGTATCCTTGATTGGGTTGATTTTTTTAGTGGAATTTGTTTGGTCTTAAGTTGGGGTGTGAAGAGAGATGGTGAATGGGTGGTAGAGATTCTCATGAAATTCTTGAATTTGGAGTAACTTTGTACAGGAAGAAGTTGCTTGAATAGTATGATGCTTTAATTTTGAAAATATTGGGTTGTTGAAAATTCATACTAATTCATTGTGGAAAGTTAGTGAAAATCATGTAAATTATTAGTTGAATGTATATTGTGACTACTTCCACACTTGGGTTGTTGTCAATTGTGAATTAAGAATTGGAGAAATGAAGTGAGTGGCTAATTTGAAGCACTCTTGTGAAAAGAAAATAGAAAAAAAATAAGAGGAGCATGATGAAGTCATGAATGTGGGTTGTAGTATAAAGTATGTGAATAAATTGGGTTGATGAGATTTGACATGATAATAGAAAAAGTCTGAGTACTCTATTTGACAAATTCTCACAATTATGCTAGTGTATTAAGTATGGGGTAGTTTTGCATCTCCTACACCTAATTATCTAGACTTAATGTTCATGAACTAATTTTCTATTAGCATTGATTTTTGATTGGCAGGTGCGATGGCTTCACGAGAAAATAAAGGGAAGGAGGTTGTAACCTCAAGCAAGGAATTCAAAAGGCTTAGGAAAAGAGTTGCACCAAGTTCTTCGATCCCAAGAGCACCCCTACTAGGAGGTTTGGAGCAAAGGCTGTGGAGGAGCATGGACTCAAATGGTTCAATGCCCAAAAAGAAGTCAAATATGCCCCGATGAATTGGATTAATGAAGGTCGTCTGACACTTGAGATCCCCAACATTCATGACAGTGTTCGTGAGTTGAGGCTGGGATATGTGTTTTCTGAGCCGGAGGAGTGCAACCTCACCTTATTGAGGGAATTTTATGACAATTAACACTTTTTATGGAGAGAGTACAAAGATCAAAGTGCAGCGTCAAGTGGTCCACTTCACTGCCAGGTCTTTCAATGCCTTCCTTGGCACGCTAGTGGTGGATCCAGAGATGTATTTTTTGTTGCTTTAGAAGCCCCCATACCATGACATTCGCCACATATTGTACAGAGAGCATTCAACTTTCCGGTGGGAAAGAAGTGAGACTGGTGTTCATTCAACACTCTCCGTCTCATGCTTGACTAAGGAGGCTAGAGTTTAGGTCAAATTGGTCTTTGTTGTACTCCTTTGGGGGAAACATACCACTAAGATCACTTGAGAGAGGGTAGTATTGGTGTACACACTGATGAAGGAGCTTCCAATTAACTTCGGAGCAGTGCTTAGGGACAACATGTGGCGGTCCAGGGACAATTGCTAATAGAAGTATTGTTATGGCAGCTTGTTGACTCAGTCCTTGAGGTAGCTTGGTATTAAGGAAGAGGAGGCTAACCTCCACCTATACCTCTAAAGGCACTTGGTAGGAAAAAAGATCAAAAGAGCTAGGCACCACATCAAGCCCATCTCTCACTCAAGCCGATCGCCATGCTCGGGATGACAGTTAGAGAGGTCATATGTTTGGAATGTTTGAGATGCAGTTGAAGATTAGGAGTAGACTTGCAATTTCTAAGGAGATGTCTATAGTAGAGGATCGATACCCACTCACAGAAAGTTCTATGATGATGTGCAAGGTGGGGCCAACTTTTGAGGAGCCATTAGATGATGATGAGCCTACAATGCTGACTGATGCAACTGATGACGATGGTGAGGATGGTGCCACCACTAGAGCTATGTTAGTTGATGATGCAGAGGATGATGATGATGATGACTGTGCTTAGAGACCAGGAAGTTTTTTTTCTTTTCCTACTTGATATAATATGTTTGTGCACTGGGGATAGTGCACCGTTTAAGTGTGGAACTAAATTGTTAGAATGGGCTGTAGTAATGGTTATCAAACTCCTTTGTTAGTTAGCTTGGTCTGTAATAGTTAGTATATTGATTGCTATTGAAACTAAATGATGCTATTCTATGTGCTTGTTCGTCTCTGGTTGTTTGTTAGTTTAATTGAGAGTTAAATTTTTTCAAAGGTCCGTTATAGGTGTTGTCACGACCCGAACATAGGCTTGGATCAAGACACGAAACCTAGAACCATAAATAACTCCAAGTTAACCCCATGACATGAACATGATAGCTAAAGATCATCATAAAAATACCTGATAACGAAATTTTGAAATAGCAGAAATTTGAGTAACAAAGCGTCTATCCAACGGTAACATCATAACATAGAAATGGAAGTTGAATACACAAGTCTATGTCTAGAAAACCTTTAACATACTGACGAGCTGATGGAAAAACACCCCCAACTAGCTCACTACAAGTCTGAAACTAAATAACAACATACCTCAACTAACTGAAGGTCCTTGAAGGATGAGGACTCACCCACAATGACACTGGGATAAACTCGGAAGACTGGCTAACGGTGAGGCGGAGTCTGGACGTCTGAACTTGTATCATAAAATGATACAACATAGAGAATGCAGTCAACACTTGGAATATACTGAGTATGCAAGGTAAGTAAAACAAGCTGAGTAAGTAAAACTGAAATCATGCATATCATAAATCATAACATCATGAGGTTATGACAGTAAATGTTGCATGCTGATATCTGAAAACATGAATAGACATAAATTGAAATAAGTGCATATGGCTTTCCATATATGAAATCATAAGTAAAATCCCATAAATTGATCCTTAGATCAAACCAACTAAAAACCTAATATAATATCTTATAGTATCTGTATTATTGAAATCACGAGAAACAATGGGAGACTCATCTTAACCAACAACCACCATGTATGAGTGCATGATGATCCCACATCTTGCCCACGTGGAGGAGGGCCATCCTAAGACTTTCAAGGGTGAAAGTTAAATAAGGTGTGATATCACGGTATGCCCTTGGGCCGGGGAAACACTCTCTTGAGAGGCCTAAATTATACCTACATTGATGCGTAATTTATGAGATTGGGGAACCTTGGGACCCCTAGCCTACTCGGTGCTTGACACTACTCCAAAAATATATATAATGTTCATATAATCATATATCAAAGCATAACTTAAATGTTAACGGATAAGGAGTCTTGACTCCAAAACTTGAGATAATTAAACTTGTTATCCCTGGCTTGTAATACCCCGAAAGCCCTAACATCATATCCAAGGGTTGAAACAGAGAAAATAGGATTTTCTGCACTAGGTCACAGGACGATTCATCCAGTGACCCGTGAGGTACACCATAAGTCGTTAGGTGACTCGTGGGGAGGAGGGAAAACATGGTTGGATTTCTTGGTTTGGGGGTTGACCACGGGTGAGGCCACGAGTCGTGGTCAGCACCACGAGTCGTTATGTTAGCCTTGGTCAGGAGTTTGATTCGAAGGTTGAAGGTTTTACAGTGCTCCTAACGACTAGTCACCATGAGTCGTCGGTCATAACCCGAGTCGTGGTGTCCCTCGTGCTTCCCGGTGATGATAAGCTTTCAGTGCTGGCAATGAGAGTAAACCATGAGTCGTGGTCCTTGACGACGAGTTGTCCAGTCCCTCATTGGGACTAGTTAGTGTGTATTTTCTTGCCAATTTATTAAGGGCTTTTACGTAATTCCTAAGTTCCTAAGACCTAAACTACAATGTTTTTAGATCAGATAAGTGTGTTTTAAGAGGGTTTAGTTCATTCCAAGCCTATTCCTCTCCATGCATGCAAGCCTAGTAGTTTCTAAGGGTGATCAAGCTTAGAATTCATCAAGTTCTTCCCCAAATTCCTTTTGGGCATTCTAGAGGATTGTGAAATTAAATTTTTTTAGGTATGTAGGGTTATGAATGGGTGTATCTATCCATTCCCATGCCCAATCCCTCTTCAATTTCATGTGATTTCTAACTTGATGAATCTATGGGGTTTTTAACCCAACTTGTGAATTCTCTAAGTATCTATCATGGGTATTCTCTATGCATGTTTGTAGTGTTTAATTATGATTTATGGGAATGTTTTATAATGTTTTCAATTGCAAATTTTGATTTCAATGTTTTACAAATAAGATGCCGATCTATGGAAGTTCATGAAAAGATGAGAATATGATCTATGCTTCTAGTTATGATGAGATGTTCATGATGAAAGTATGATTTCGAATTATCCATGTCTATATTCATGTGTTGAGTAATCAAAGTCTATTTCAAGCATGTATAAGTATTGGACAAGCCCATATGATCAAGTATGTTTCAAGATTTATCTAAATTTCATGTTTTTAGCTTACCACATGGTTTTGGAGTCTAGACTCCCACTCTTTTTAGCATGTGGTATGGTTTGAGCCCAAGGCTCCTCATGTTATGATTTTAGACTATACATGTATGTTATGATTCATCTTTGTCACTAGACGATGGTTCAACTTCATTGAAAAATGATGGAGAGTATATGCATATTTTTGGGAGTAGTGCCAAGAACTGAGTAGGGTAAGGGCCAGTCAACCCTATGCCTCAGAACTACGTGCCAACATAGGTATGTTCAGATTATTTGGGACTTCCCTTGTGAGCTTCCCCTGCCCCAAGGGGCCTTCAGCTTGATATCAATATCATGGTAGCGTCCTTAGCCCTAGCAAGGCTTTGGATGGCTCTGCCAACTTGAGTGTAATAGTCGGGACCACGTAAGCTCTATCGTGGGAATGTGGATTATATAACGAGTCTCCCATTATTCCTCATGATTTTGGTTATGCATGATCATCAGTTAAGATATTATGTTTTTAGCAGGTTTGACCCAATGTTCAATTTAACTTATGATTATCAATTTTTAGCTTTGGGTCATTCGATTCAGTTATGATATTCAGTTATGTTTAAGTCATGTTTTCAGATAATAGCATGCAAGCCTACTCTCACACTCTTATGATGAAATGTTTTTGATATTCATGATCTCTAATTTTACTTACCTTGCATACTCGGTACATTCCATCTACTGACCACATACTCTATGTTGTATCGTTTCATGATACAAGCTTAGACATTCAAGCTCAGTCCTTCCGCTCGCCAGATCTTCAGTGTTGGCATCTCCCAGTCAGAGTTGGTGAGTCCTAATCTTTCGAGGGCCCTTCTTATAAGTTATATTTAGTATTTTCAATTTCAGACTTTAGCGAGTTAGTTGGGGTCTTGCCCATCAACTCGCTAGTAGTAGAGGCTTATCAGACATAGTATGTATCCAGCTTCAGACTTGTGTTATGTATTCAGATGTTCAGATGTTATGAGATCTTCATACTTCTGCTATGTTACATGTTAGATTTCCACATTTAAAATATTGAGCTTAGATTTTATGTTCATGCCATGAGTCTACTTGGAGTCTCTCGGGGTTCTTTGTCCCATGTCTCTATCCGAGCCTATGTTCGGGTCGTGAAAAACTTGGTTTCAGAGCATTAGGTTTTGAAGTGTCCTAGGGTGTTTGAAAGCTGTGTTAAGTAGACTATTTTTCATGGGTGTAAAGCGCGCCACACTTATAACGAAGGGGCTATGAAACGTTTTAGGAAATGTTTTCTTCGTTCATGATCTATGTTGTGTGATGAAGTGTCTCTCTATCCTTCTAACTCGTGTTGTATGCATTTGTAGAATCATGCCTCCTCACTAAGTTAATGGAAGAAGGAACGGAAATAGAAATGTCCACAAAAATGGCAACGGAGATGGGCATCAATAGGCCCCATCATCCCCCGAGGATCATGTACTTGAACAGGTTGCCCACGTAGAGTTTAGGGCAGCCATACAGATGCTAGCTCAGGCTTTGACCGCCCAGGTCAACAAACAGGCGGTAGCGCACGTCCCTTAGAATGGGAATGCGGCAACGATGAGAGTTAGAGATTTTCTGAGGATGAGCCCTCCAGAGTTCCTTAGGTCAAAGGTGGACGAGGATCCACATGAGTTTATTGATGAAGTTCTGAAAATCACCCAGATCATGGGGATGATGGGGGAGGAGTGCGACGATTTAGCCTCATATTAGTTAAAAGGGGTTGCGTACATATGGTTCAGGCAATGGAAGGATAGCAGGACAGTTGGAGCAGACCCCATTGGTTGGGATGATTTCTATACCACATTTCTAGATTGGTTCTTTCCTTGTGAGATGAGGGAGATTAAAGCAGTTGAGTTTGTGAACCTAAGGTAGGGTAACATGACGGTTCAGGAGCATGCTTTGGAGTTCACTCACTTGTCCAAGTATGCACCTGAGATGGTGGAAAACCAGAAGGCTCGAGTGAGTCGATTCGTGCATGGGATAGAAGACTATTTGGTCAAAGATTGTCGCATCGTGATGCTTCATCAGGACATTGACTTTCCTCGGATAGTTCTATATGCCTACCAGATAGAGGCAATAAAGGTGAGTGAGCGGGAGAGAGAGACTCAGAGGTGCAGGACCGATAGCTTTGGATTCTCCCAGCAGAGACCTGGTGGTGGGCACCGTCAACAGTCCCACCAGAGATCATCAGCCCCAACACTATCAGCTATGAGTGTGCCATCCAGATCTAGGTGCGACCATAGGGGATGAGCATCAAGTTCTCGAGGTCAGGGGAGTAGACCTGTAGAGTCCAACATCCCAAAGTGTGGCAAGTGTGGCCGGAGACACACGAGCCAGTGTTTAGCCGATTCAGGTGCTTGTATCGGGTGTGGGTAGCCTAGACATATGCTCAAAGATTGTTCCAACAGCTAGACAGGGCCATAACGGGGGACGAGGCCCAGCCACTAGCTCAATAGCCCCACTAGCATGCTCAGCTCAGCAGGGTGCATCCATTAGTGCAGGTGGTGGTCAGCGTTAGAACAGATTCTATGCCTTAGCATCTCGTCAGGAGTATGAGGTCTCTACGGATGTAGTCACTGGTATGTTACGAGTGTTTCACCTTGATGTATATGCGTTGTCAGATCCAGGGGCTATGTTATCTTTTGTAATGACCTATGTTGCTAGTAGTTTCAGAGTCAGTCCCAAAATCCTATCAGAACCCTTCTCAGTCTCTACTCCAGTCGGTGATTCAGTTATAGCTTGACGAGTATATAGAAATTGCCCTATCACAGTCCTTTAGAAGGTCACCTCAGAAGATTTAGTAGAGCTAGCCATGACAGATTTTGATGTTATCTTTGGCATGGATTGGTTACATGCATGTTATGCCTCAGTAAATTATAGAACTCGTGTGGTAGAGTTTCAATTTCCGGGTGAGCCAGTCCTAGAATGGAATGGTAGTTTAGCTGTGCCTATAGGTCATTTCATTTCCTACCTTAAGGCCAGAAATATGATTTCTTAGGGTTGTGTGTACCATCTAGTTAGGGTTAAGGACTCTACATTTGAAACCCCGACTATTCAGTCAGTTCTTGTAGTGTGCGAATATCCAGAAGTGTTTCTAGATGATTTACAGAAATTCCTCTCAAACGGGAGATTGATTTTGGTATTGACTTTCTTCCCAATACGCAACCTATATCTATTCCTCCTTACAGAATGGCTCCAACTAAGCTAAAGGAGTTGAAGGAGCAGTTGAAAGATCTCTTAGACAAGGGTTTCATGAGACCTAGCAAATCCCCGTGGGGTGCATCAGTGCTCTTTGTTCGAAAAAAAGGATGGTTCCCTTCAAATGTGCATTGATTATCGGAAATTGAACACGGTTACAATCAAGAATAGGTATCCTCTCTCCAGGATCGATGATTTGTTTGACCAGCTTCAGGGTGCTAAGTGCTTTTCGAAGATAGACCTCAGATCTGGATACCATCAGCTCAGGATTCGGAGAGTGACATTTTAAAGACAACTTTGGTATAGTCACTATAAGCTTGTAGTTATGTCTTTTGGACTAATGAATGCTCCTGCAGCTTTTATGGATTTGATGAACAGGGTGTTCAAGCCATATTTGGATATGTTTGTGATTTTGTTCATAGATGATATTCTTATATACTCTTAGAGCGAGGAGGAGCATGCTGCTCATTTGAGGGTGGTGCTACACACTCTTAAGGATCTCCAGTTATATGCTAAGTTCAACAAGTGCGATTTTTGGTTAGACTCAGTAGCATTTTTAGGTCATATGGTGTCAAGTGAGGGTGTACAGGTGGACTCTCAAAAGATAGAAGCTGTGAAGAATTGGACTAGACCAGTTAGTCCTTCTGATATCAGGAGTTTCTTGGGTTTAGCTAGTTACTATCGGAGGTTCGTTGAGGGGTTTTCATCCATTGCAGCACTGTTGACTAAGTTGACTAGAAGAAAGTGAAGTTTCAATGGTCAGAGGCCTGTGAGAAGAGCTTCCAAGAGTTGAAGACTCGACTTACCTCAACTCAAGTGTTGACCCTACCTGAGGGTACCGATAGGTTTGTGGTATATTGTGACGCCTCTAGGATCGGTGTTGGTTGTGTATTAATGCAGCATGGTAAAGCTACAGCCTATGCTTCCAAGAAGCTGAAGGTCCATGGAAAGAACTATCCGACTCACGACCTCGAGTTGGCGGCGATAGTATTTTCCTTGAAGATTTGGAGACACTATCTGTATGGGGTCCATATAGATGTGTTTACGGACCACAAAATTCTACAATATATGTTTACCTAGAAGGATCTAAATCTATGTTAGAAGAGGTGGTTGGAGCTTCTTAAAGATTATGATATGAGCATCCTTTATCACCCAGAAAAGGAATATGTGGTGGCAGACGCTCTTAGCAGGCTTTCTATGGAGAGTGTGCCCCATGTAGATGAGGATAGAAAAGAGTTAGCGAAGGATGTACATCGGCTTGCACGACTAGGAGTTTGTCTTGTTGACTCGACGGATGGTGGTGTCATTATTCAGAATGGGTTAGAATCTTCCTTGGTGACCAAGGTCAAAGCTAGACAAGACGAGGATCCTATTTTGGTAAAGTTGAAGGAATCCATTTAGACTCAGAAGGTGGAGGTATTCTCCCAAGGGGGAGATGGGATACTAAGATACCAGGGTCATTTGTGTGTACGAGGTGTTGATAACTTGAGGGAACAGATGTTGCATGAGGCTCATGTTTCCATATATTCTATACATACAGGTGCCACCAAGATGTACCGTGACCTACGGGAAGTCTATTGGTGGAATGCAATGAAGAAGGAATAGCAAGGTTTGTGGCTAAGTGTCCGAATTGTCAACAGGTGAAGGTTGAGCATCAAAGACCTGGAGGTGTGCTTCAAGAAATTAGTATCCCTACTTGGAAGTGGGAGGAGATCAATATTGACTTCGTTACAGGGTTGCCTCATACTCACCGACAGTATGACTCTATTTGGGTTGCTGTAGACAGGTTGATTAAAGCAGCTCATTTCCTATCAGTCTAAACTACCTATTCAGCAGAGGATTATGCTAAGTTGTACATTGGGGAGTTAGTTTGGTTTCATGGAGTGCCCTTGTCCATCATATCAAATAGAGGTACTCAGTTTACCTCCCAGTTTTAGAGATCATTTTGGAAGGGACTCGGTACTCAAGTTAAGCTCAGTACAACTTTTCACCCGCAAATAGATGGTCGGGATGAGCAGACCATTCAGACTCTTGAAGATGTATTGAGGGCATGTGTGATTGATTTCAAAGGTAGTTTAGATGATTATTTACCTCTCATTGAGTTTGCATATAACAACAACGATCATTCCAGCATTCAGATGGCTCCGTTTGAGGCTCTTTATGGAGGAGATGTAGATCGCCTATTGGTTGGTTCAAAGTTGGTGAAGCTGCATTGATAGGACTTCATTCAATTCATGAGGCTATAGAGAAGGTTTAACTTATAAGGGAAAGGTTGGAAACAACCCAGAGTCATCAAAAGTCCTACACGGATGTGAGAAGGAGAGAACTTGAGTTTGAAGTTGATGATTGGGTGTTTCTGAAGGCATCTCCCATGAAGGGAGTGATGAGATTCGAAAACAAAGGGAAACTCAGTCCCCGTTATGTTGGCCCATACCGGATTGTGAGATGGGTTGGCAAGGTAGGGTATGATTTGGAGTTGCCCTTAGAGTTGGCTTCAGTACATCCAATGTTCCATGTATCGCTCTTAAAGAAGTGTTTGGGTGATCTAGCTTTGGTTGTTCCGATAGAGAGTGTAGGTGTGAAGGATAGCCTAAGTTATGAGGAGGTTCCGGTGGAAATACTTGATCTTTAGGTTCAAAAGCTAAGAAACAAAAAAGTAGCCTCAGTCAAGGTTTTGCGGAGGAATCATGTCAAGGGAGCTACATGGGAAGCCGAAGCAGATATGATGGCTAAATATCCGCATCTATTTCCTTCTGCTCTCACTTTCAGCTTGAGGTATCAGTTTCCTCCCTAGTACTCTATTCAGTTTCATGTTTAGTTCATGAGCCCCAGTATCTTTCATGTCACTGATGTATTTACGATTCATGAATTCAGTTCAGTCATGAAATTAAGTCCGGAGTTAGTCACTCCATCAGTTTCCAGCTTTAAATGTTCAGTATTTGGTATGATGGTTGCATTTCTTAGCTTTCCAGTATGTTTACCCACATTCAAGGATGAATTTTCCCAAGGGGGAGATATTATAATACCCCAAAATCCCTAAGATTAGACTCAAGGGTTGAAACACATAAAATAGGATTTTCTGCACCAGGTCATAGGATGAGTTGTCCAATGACTCGTGAGGTGCACCACGAGTCGTTAGGTGACTTGTGGGGAGGAGGGAAAACATGGTTGAATTTCTTGGTTTGGGGGTTGACCACGGGTGAGGCCACGAGTTGTGGTCAGCACCACGAGTTGTTATGTTAGCCATGGTCAGGAGTTTGATTCAAAGGTTGAAGGTTTTACAGTGCCCTTAATGACTAGTCACCACGATTCGTCAGGCACACCAGGAGTCGTGGTGTCCCTCATGGTAACCAGTGATGATAAGCTTCCAGTGCTATCAATGAGAGTAGACCATGAGTCATGGTCCTTAACAATGAGTCGTCCAGTCCCTCGTTGGGACTGACAGTGTGTATTTTCCTACAAATTTAGTAAGGGCTTTTCCGTAATTCCTATGTTCCTAAGACCTAAACTACGTCATTTTAAACTCAGATAAGTGTGTTTTAAGAGGGTTTAGTTCATTCTAAGCCTATTCCTCTCCATGCATGCAAGCCTAGTAGTTTCTAAGGGTGATCAATCTTAGGATTCATCAAGTTCTTCCCAAAATTCCTTTGGGCATTCTAGAGGATTACGTAATCAGAATTTTTCAGGTATGTAGGATTATGAATGGGTGTATCCATCCACTCCCATTCCCAATCCCTCTTCAATTTCATGTGATATCTAAGTTGATGAATCTATGGGATTTTAACCCAACTTGTGAATTCTCTAAGTATTTATCATGGGAATTCTCTAGGCATGTTTCTAATATTGAATTATGATTTATGGGCATGTTTTATAATGTTTTCAATTGAGAATTTTGATTTCAAAGTTTTACGTAAGTTCATGAAAAGATGAGAATATGATTTATGCTTTTAGTTATGATGAGATGTTCATGATGAAAGTATGATTTCGAATTACCCATGTCTATGTTCATGTGTTGAGTAATCAAAGTCTATTTCAAGCATGTCTAAGTATTAGGAAGGCCCATATAATCAAGTATGTTTCAAGATTTATCTAAATTTCATGTTATTAGCTTACCACATGTTTGGAGTCTAGACTCCCACTCTATTAAGCTTATGGTATGGTTTGAGCCCAAGGCTCCTCGTGTTATGATTTTAGACTATACATGTATGTGATGATTCAGCTTCGTCACTAGTTGATGGTTCAACTTCGTTGAAAAATGATGGAGATTATATGCATATTTTTGGGAGTAGTACCTAGAACTGAGTAGGCTAAGGGCCAGTAAATCCTATTCCTCAAACTACGTGCCAATGTAGGTATGTTGAGATTATTTGGGACTTCCCTTGTGAGCTTCCCCTACTCCAAGGGGACTTCATCTTGATATCAATATCATGGTAGCATTCTTAGCCCTAGCAAGGCTTTGGATGGCTCTGACCACTTGAGTGTAATAGTTGGAACCACATAAGCTCTATCGTGGTAATGTCAGTTATATAACGAGTCTCCCATTGTTCCTCATGATTTCAGTTATGCATGTTCATCAGTTAAGATACTATGTTTTCAGCAGGTTTGACCCAATGTTCAGTTTTAGTTATGATTATCAGTTTTCAGCTTTGGGTCATTTGATTTAGTTATGATATTCAGTTATGTTTAAGTCATGTTTTTAAATAATAGCATGAAAGCCCTACTCTCAAACTCTTATGGTGAAATGTTTATGATATGCATAATCTTTAATTTTGCTTAGAGGTTTTACTTACCTTACATACTCGGTACTTTTCACGTACTGACTGCTAACTCTATGTTGTATCGTTTCATGATACAGGCTCAATCATTCAGGCTCAATCCCACTGCTAGCCAGATCTTCAGTGTTAGCATCTCCCAGTCAAAGTTGGTGAGTCCTCATCTTTTAAGGGCCCTTCTTATCTGTTATATTCAGTATTTTCAGTTTCAGACTTTAGTGAGTGAGTTTGTCCCATCAACTCGTTAGTAGTAGAGGCTTATCAGACATAGTATGTATTCAACTTCATACTTGTATTATGTATTTAGATGTTTAGATGTTATGACATTTTCAGACTTCCGCTATGTTTTATGTTAGATTTTCGCATTTAAAATGTTGAGCTTAGATGTTATGTTCATGCCATGGGTTGACTTTCAATCTCTCAGGTTTTTTTTTCCCGTGTCTCGATCCGGGCCTATGTTCAGGTTGTGAAATGGCTAAATCATGAGATCATGCTTAACTTGAGTAGGCTTGCCCAAATCTTAACATCATGCTTGCATGAAATAGACATCATAAGTAAAATCATAAATACATTCATGGGTAATTTTTAAACATTCATTCATGCTAGATATTTCATCATACTTGAAACCCTCAATCATAAATTATACTTTTTCATAACTTGCATAATTGGGAAAAATCTTCTAAAACTTGAACTCATGAATTTGTAATTAAAACATGCATAAAATCTTCCTATTAATTATCAAACATACTTTAAAATGCAGAGGGAATCAACCCATAAACAATTTGTAAGAAATCTATGAAATTAGATTAAAATTTAAATCATAATTTGAATTTAGACTTGCTTCATGAAATTAAGGGGAATTATGGGCATGAGGGTGGAAGAAATCCTCATTCATGACCTCACATACCTGAAAGAATCAAATCTACACTTGCCCTAGAAAGCCCAAAGGAATTTGAAGAGAAATTGTGAAATTCTAGGCTTGATCTTCAATGGAGGGTTTTAGGTTTGCATGCATGAGAGGAGAAATAGTTTAGAATATTTTAACCCTCCTAACAAAGCTTAAAATAACACAGTTTCGGGCTTAGGAACTTAGAAATTATGAAAATGCCCTTAAATCGCAAGAAATTCTCTAGACATCACGACTCACACCATGAGTCGTACCTCCATACCATGACTCGTGGTTACCATCCGTAGTCACCACTATTTTTCCTGAATTTTTCTGAAGTTTTCCATAGGTTAGACCACGACTCGTACCACCAACCTACAAGTCATTAGATCCACCTGTGGTCACTGCATTCAAGATCTTTAGTTCCTCCTTATGGGCACAAGCCATGACTTGTTGTTACACACTACGAGTCGTACCTTGACTCGTTCCTTCCAAATTCGATACACAAAAGATCCCTCACGACTACTGACCACGAGTTGTACCATCAACCTATGACTCGTGGCTTGCTATGGTAGTTCAATCATTCAATTCCTCCATCCTTCTTATGAATCGTACATTGACCCGTGGTTTCCCATAATGGGTCGACAATGACTCGTACCTTCTAACCAGGGGAACTCATTCCTCAAGCCATGGTTCATCCTATGACTCGTGGCATGATCCCATGAGTCGTACCTTGAGTCGTTTCCACTGAACTCCTCCTGAAGATCCTAACCACGATACTTCCTATGAGTCGTACCTTCCCATAACAACTCGTATCATGAGTCATCCTGTGAATTTTTTTCCTTCTTTACTGTTGAACACATACCAAAATCGGATCTAGTTTTAGAAACCTTCAGGGTATTATAGGTGTAGTGATCAGTCCCGATGACGGATGGATGACGACCATCTTAAGGAAAAACTAGTCACAATTTTTTTTTAATTTTTAGGATGGAGTAAAAAATCACCATTTGTGTCTTCTTGATATTCCACTTAGAAGCTAAACTAGAAGTAATGAAGTAGTCATCTTGAATGCATGAGAAGTATGAATTACATGAGAANACATAGGTTCTTTAACTTGAATCAAGAAAATAGATCCTAGGGCTTAATAATGAAAATTCATTCAATATGATTGTGTGGATATATGTCCATAAGAAACTGAATCAAATAATGATGCCATAAGGAGTGAGCTTGAAATTGTTGTGTTTTGTACATAGAGTAACATATAGAACTTTCCTAACATGTGTGCATGATAGCTACTTGTTGATGAGGTAAGATATGATTAAGGCATTCTTTTGATAGACCTGGTTGTTCATGTTGTACCTCCTTTAACATTATACCTAGTCAACCCCATTGAGCAATAATCCTATATTTTTCTAGCCACAAAAGAAGTCTATTTCCTTTGTTGTGTGACCTCCAGACGTTTTGATCCAAAGATAGTCTAAGGCACTTTTATATTTGAGAATGAAGGTTCCTCGGTATAACAGCGTTAGGGGAAAAGAAAGAAAAAATATGAATGGCACGATGAGAAAATAGGAAAGAGGGGTGCCCACACAATAAAATATTTACTTTCTACTAGAAAATAAAGAAAATATTCTTAATATTTGATTATTTTGGTTGACCTTATAAGCAGAAACTCGCAGTCAAGTAGTGTAAAAAGGGGCATGAGAAAAGAAAGGGGATTAATGAAGAAAGGGTGAGCAATGAGGAAAAATGATGGGACAAGAAAGATGAAGATAAAATATCTTAAAGTGCTTAGCTGACATTACAACTAGAAAAAGTCCTTATGATCTTATTCTTTTTGAAGTGATTAAGTAATTAACTATACATGATATGCAAGCCTATGACATGTTGCATGTGTATGAACCATCATTTGTGAGAGTGAGTGTGCCTTGTTGACTTATGTTCCAAGTTCTTGAATTGATAATATGAGGGAAGGAACATCACTAAATAGGTGAGGGCACAAGATAGTCAAAGTCGGTGTATTATGTGTCACATTGTTCATATTAAATCATGTTGACCCTGTTTTGAAAAAGACGAGTCAATTATAGAAAGTATGTAGTTTCAAATGTGAGTAACTTCTTTTTTTATATGTTGTGGATTGGTTATTAATTGATGAACAACTTATTTATCTGCTTTGTTCTAGTTGCTTGAGTGAGATTTGATAGAGGTGAATAGTGTTGTGAAAAGAAGTGTTTTTTGAATTAAATTAAGGATTGTTCGAGGACGAACAATCATTTAAGTGTGGGATGGTGATCTTAGGCATATTTTTATGTCCATTTGCCATATTTTTACCCATCTTTTATCATATTTTGAGATAATTATCCTTATGAAATGCATGATTTTATGAGTGTGTGTGTGAAAAGAGCTAACTAATATTTTTAGATGATTTTGGATGGTAACACATGGAAAAATACTCAAAAATGATGCAAGGTGTGAAGAAAGAAAAATTCGAGGAAAATTTGGCTTGGTGAAATAGAGAAGTGACACGCCAGAGCCTAAACTTCACAGAAATTGTGCTTAGGTTGGTGCTATGGCTAAAGTGGCATGCCAGGCCTCGAACTTCAGAAGAACTTTTTATCAACACCATGGTAAAATGAGAGAAGTAGCACTCCAAAGAGAATTCAAACTTGAAAATTTTTTCTAACACTCTGGTGCATTGAGAGAAGTGGTGCGCCGGTCTTGTACTGTAGCATTTTGACTAACACCTTAGTGAGATGGGAAAAGTGGTTCACTAGAAGCTAAACTTCCGAAGAAATTCAAGCCAAGTCTGGCAGGATAGATGAAGTGGTGCGCCAAGGCCTGTCCGAGATGTATTTTTCTAAGTCCAAAAGCTGAATCACTTAAGGAAAAAAATAGAATTTGTTACCATGATTATAAATACTTTGCTAGGGCATTAGTTAGGATATATCAATCATTGTACACAGTCTTTGGGGAGGATACAAGAATTTCATTTTCTTCTTAGGCTTTCTTTTTTACTTTTTATCTTTGTTGATTCGAATGATGATTTCTTTGGGTTTACACTTGAACATGAGTAGATAAACTCTCTATTCTAGGGTTTTTTCTATGACATGATGATTGTAGTTGAATATTCATTTATGCTAGACGTTTGATTATTCTTTTCAAAATTATTTATGCTTACTTGATTTCATACTTATTCGTTAGTCTGATCTTCGAATATTATCTGTTGGCTCATTGGTTGAGCTCATGAGAGGGAACTTATGAGGATTAAAAGGACTATAGAGTAGGTTTCAATATCTTGTCAAAAAGTTCAAGAGTTGATTTCGTTGTTGAGGATAGAGATAAAACCTGCAACCCTACTCAGTTGAGTCAAGTATCTTCAATCGGCGTCTTATGTTTCTCCTGCAACCACAAGGATATAAGTATTAGAGTTCATGAGATAGTTCTTGGCTATTCGGGAGAATAGTTGAGAAGTGAGTTTGTAACTTGCAACTAGCAGTCTTAGAAGGATTTAGTCTAGCGTATTTGAATCCGAAAACTCAACCTGAGGGCAAAAGTGCCAAGATACTTGATTTTAATCATCATTTGAATTACAACTCTCTTGAAAATGAATTTATTTTATTAGTTTAATTTACATTTCAAGTTTAGTACAAAGTAATTTCAAAACTATTTTCAAAATTTACTTATGTTTTCTTGAATAGTGAAATAAAGATTAAACTTAAGCAATTAATTTGATAAGTCTCTGTGTGTACGATAGTGGGACTTTACCGTTGTATATTACTTGATGACCACATGTGAGCTTGGCTATATCAATAACCATAGAGATTCATAATGGATAGTTGTTATTGATTTCTTCGATGAAAATAGCAATTCATGCGTCTTTTCCTGGAGGAGTAATTACTAGTTGATTGCCACTTCTGATACAAAATATTCATACATAAATTAGCCTTCTGAATGATATGTGTTTGCAATACTAAAGTTTAGAACTTAATTCCTATTTTTCATTTTTTATGATTTACAATTATTTTTAATTGTTTACTTTTTTTTCAATATCAGACAAATGTTCACTTATTTACTGCTCATTTCATAACATGTGTAGTATCTAAATTTGATGTCATAATACCAAAAGTATCTAAATAATATTTAGTAATATAAATTAGTAATAAAAATCTCGAAAAGAGCCTGATTGTTTGTCCAAGAATCACGACACCAGTCGTGTTGTTCAAATAATATTTTATTATAACAAATAAATTGAAATCTCCCAGAGAGTTTATTTATTATTATGTTATACATACTATATTATAATATACAAAGTTGTTATGATCAAAACACATATCGTAGTAAATTTGAAGTTTACTAATAAAAATGGTTAAGACTACAAAGGATTGAAAGATTATATATCTCTAAATCACTGTGGGTAAGAAATATGTATATGAAGGTTACTCGATTTGTACTACAAATATAAATATGATGAAATTACATGCTACAGTAAGGAAAAAGTTTATTGATGTGAAATTTATGACATAGTAAATCTAAAGTTTACTAAAATAAATAATACATATCATGGTAAACCTGATGTTTACTAGTACAGATAACTTTATCAGTTGACATAACCGTTTTGGTCTTCCTGATATGATATGTTAATTGAGTATTGAAAATATATTGAAGAACTAGAAGATTCTTTAAGAATTCTTTTGTGTTGCTTGTTCTCATGAGAAGTTGATTGTACCAGTTAATGTTGGGATTAAATCCCAAATATTCTAAAAAGTATAAAACGTGAAAATGAGTCTATTCACCTGCCATGTAATATCTTAAATAAATGCATCTATAAGATGGTCATATGTATGTTTATTGTCAACCTATAGTTTGACATTTGTAAAGTTGCTTGCTCAATATAAATTGAGTGAAGAGAATAGTAGATTGTGCAATCAAGCTAGTTCAACTTGATAACATTGGTTTATATCCAAGCTAATTTGGCATTGAATGTCTCCTGTAAATAATTGAATCATTACTTAGAGAACAAAGCTTAGTGTATTAGTCTATGATATGATATATTATATACAATAGTATTTGTATGCATCAAACCAATAAATTATGATTAATCCCCCTTCCGCTCAATTGATTCAACGTCAAGAACCAAATATTTTTATCTAATCTCTTACACAAAAGTAATAATCACAGTTACAATAGCACATCAAATGAAATTACGACTTGGCCTGCTCCCTGGTTTGGGCTCCACTTCTACGAAATTACTGCCGTTACAGCAGCCACGCTGTAGCAGTATGATTCCCGCTGCAGCGGTACTGGTGGCAGTACTACAACCAGTCTTTATCCCGGTTTCTTCCACGTTTTGTTTCTCCCCTAACTAGGGTCTCGTTCTCTACCATACTCACCATAATGAAATCAACATCATCTCAAACGTATTTCAATAATTACTTTCCATAGTACAACCATAAACACGAACAACATTCATCAATCCAAACAGTAAAATCTTAACCACAACACATACAAGTCATTACGTAGAGTATTATTATTATCCTACTTCACTGTGTCAACTCACGCTCTCTCATAGTTATAATTTATTAACCAGTACGTTGTTTGAATCTTCTAAACATGGTCTACCTAATTACTCATCTAAGATTTCAATTCAAAAAGGATGATTCCATAATTTATACACCGAAAGTATTTCTGACGACAACACCCGAAAGATAATGTACTCACCATTGGTTGGGTTCAACATACACCCTTAAACATGGACCAATTATTCTATTGCAATCTATCCCCTAAGGGTTTTCTCATTACTACCCCTTTTCTAATCAACTCAGTCTTAGAATCTCACCAATATCGATTGACAGACAATAACCTAATTAAGTTACAATCCTACTTATCGAAAACCTATATCAACCATATGCACGTATATGTTTAGCTAATCAAAGTCTAATTCAAGAGAGAATAAACCATAGCTACCTGGGTGCCAAGCTATCATTCAGACATTCCCAGTTGCGGGGCTGCATCATTTTCTTGATTTCTTGCGAGAGTTCCCAGTATGGAGGTTGAATCTCAACCCTCTTGGACCTTCTTATTTTTTCCAAAAGTTTATTTTCTATTTTTGGGTGTTTTTATTAAGCCCTCCTTAGAGACTAGGTTTTCAAAATCCTAATTGAAATAGGATTACGAATTTTTGGTCTGAATCATCCGTTGCGGCAGACACCCTTCCCGCTGCAGCAGTTCCGCTATGGCGGAAGATGTCCACCATGAGGGACACCTACTTGTGTCCACCCAATTGTGACTAAACCCATTCGAATTTACTCGTCGTGCGCCCTTCAACTCTTGGGGATTTATTTCAAATTCCTAAAAATTTAAATTCGCTCTATTTTTAGGTGGTTGGAATGCTATAACAGTCGGGCGGTTGTTACATTAGATGCTAATTAAAAATCCATACGTCCTCAAATGGCGCTATGATATCAAGGTGGGGTTTTTAATTCACCCTAGGTTGATGTTTAACAACGGTCATAAATTCCTCTCATTTCTAGCAAACATCGGGACTTACTAACTTTTGTGTCCCAGACTTCGGACTGATTATTTTTGGAACCCCTTTATTATACATTGCTCTTAATTTTTCCACATATAGATGATAATTCTAGCGGAGTTATACTTATTAGTCTGGGGCTTAACCAAGACCCGAAAAATTATGTAATTACCCTTTCTTTGGTGTTATGGATTCCCATCTTTACTCCAGTGTCTCAGGTATTAAACGATTTTGTCGGACGGCTCAGACTGATCGTTTTTGAAATGGCGGGGTCTGGTGGTAGAATCCCAACCTTCACTATTTTTAATCCTCCGCTGTAGTGAAGGTATTTTTGCGGTTTCACCGCAATGAAGAAATAGTCCGCTGCGATGGGCCACGGGATTAGTTAAAGTGCAAGAAGGGATGGTTTGAGTTTATTCTCTACTTTATCTTACTCAACACTGCACCAATCCTCTCACTCTCCCCATCGGTTCTCCTGATTTCTCAGGTAATCTTCCCCCTCATGGCTTTTTTACTTCTTTTGTTAGTGAATGGTTGATATGCATTGCCTATTGCTCTTGTTTTCGGGTAGTTATAGGGTGATATAGGTAGGTTTCCTTCTTTTGGATTCATGACTATATTATCATAGAATGTTGCTTGTATTTACGTTCTCAATTACTCTCTACTGCTTTTTGGGTTCTTCTGATCGATTTTGTGGTGTTGTGGGTCGAAAATGAGGGGGCTTGGGGTAAAGTGGTGGTTGGACTTCCTTGAAGTTTTTGGGCTTGAATCCATGCCCTATCAGGGTGTAAATTGGTTATTAGGGCTTGGGCAAGTTCTCTCTTTGCCAGATCTGTAGTTAATTATCAATCTCTATTGATGGGATTTTGAAGGTCTGGGAAAGACGTTGTCCGATGCAACGGAATGAGGATCGCTGTAGTGGTACCATTACAACAGTCCTACAACTACAATGAACTCGCTACAACAGACTCATGACCACTACAGTGGTTAACCTAGGTAGTGACTTCATTTTCAATCCTATTTCCTCTGTCTCTCCTTTTTCTTAGTCCTTTCATTCCTTTTCTAATGCTCATTATTAATGTAGGTTTGGTACTATTTCCTCTAGTAGAAACATCCACACTGAAGACTACATTCATTTCATGAACCACCAGTGTCAGTTCTGACGCAATGAACAGGCCATGAAAGACTTGTTGCATGAGAGAAGTTTTGTTATGTAGGATGTTGAGGAGAAAGCACTAGAGTTCTATGCCCTCCTCTTGAGATTGGTTGGAATCCATTGGTAGAGGACCCGAGTAAGAGTAATGAGTCCTGGGTGAGGGAGTTTTATGCCAACCTTCCGATAGTAGCTTGGAGCCAGGACGAGCCGGTTGCTTATGTCAGTGGCATGTAGATCACCTTGACCCCTACCGCTATTAATGACGCTCTGAGTCTGCCAAACCCTCCCGAGACTGAACTGAAGGCTCATGATGTAAATGGGAATGGGTAGTGGCTAGTGGATACGCTTGTGGTGGAGGAGCAGAGGGCCTCGACCAACTGGGGAATTACTCGAACGAGCATTCAGAGTACCAACTTCACTGTGGAGGCCAGGAGGTGGCTCCATTTTGTGTCCTAGAGGATTCATTCGCCCTCTAATGTCAGGCATTGGTGGTGGCCACTATTTTGAGTGGGGTGAGGGTGAATGTAGGGGCTCAGATTATTGAGGAGTGGAGGTATTTCCATACGAAGACCATTACTGGCCTGTCGTTTCCTTCCCTTATCACCAGACTATGCCAGCGGGATAACGTCCATCTGGAGTCCCGGGATGTTATTGTGGACTACGATAGGCCCTTCGATCCCTCGAGGGTGAACAGGGCTCTGAGAAGGGGCAGGAAGAAGAGGAAATATGCCACAACTGGGGGTGATGGTGGGAACAACACTTTCAGGCCGCGAGGCTTTTTGAGAGGATAGAGGCTGAGATGGGGCCATGCGGGAACTCCTCGGAGGGTTGCCCAGACCTCCTTCCCCCAGCTGGCCTTCTACAAGTCAACCCTCCACCAGCTGACCCTTTGATGCAGTAGCTGCCGATCCAGGAGAGATGCAGAGGGAGATTGCCGCTTTAGCCCAGGCCCATGTTGAGCTCCATTAGGAGTTGGAGCGGGAGAGGAGGAGATGGAATTCTTCGGATAAGCTTCTTGTACGCATGTGGAAAGGGATATAAAAGATCCTGAAGACCCTAGCTCCAGG
>JACEIK010003464.1:72897-87499 GCA_018107945.1 Datura stramonium | reverse complement strand
TAAATTTGAAAAAAAGTGACATTCATTACCTGTGGACAAAATTCACTTCAGGACGAAAATGATTTTCATTGCTTACCAAGCATCACAAGCAAAGCCTATTTCGATTTTTTTTTAATTGATTTTAATAGGGATGTTTAGTTTTTAATATTTAACTAATTGAAATAGTAATAAGTAAAATTCATGTTTTCTTTCAATAGAAGACTCACTTCTTATGAGACAATAAGTTTTTTATTTAGTTAAAATTTTACTGGATATGCCTAATATTTTTTATTATGAAGCAATCTTAGAATTACTGCACCCTCACCATAAAAAGAACCACTTTTGCTATTTTCTTCTTAATAATCAAATATTATTTACGAGTTTAAACCAAATAAACTAATGTAACTTTCTTAACAAATCATACAGAGAAGAAAATGGGAGAAACTTGGCTAGCCTGCACCATCTAAATGCAAGTGATAGCTTTCCTTTCCCAAAATATTCAGAAACAATAAATAGTAAAAGAACACGAATGTTCTACTATTTTTCATCCCAGTTTGGCAATGTCAACGAACAAAAAATGCACAAACTATAAAAAGCAAACAAAAATATTAGTCATAAAAAGATGCAACATTCTTGCGTACATTGGAAGCTTTCCAGTGTGACCTACAGCGCTTTCAGCTTGTGCCTGCATCCATCAACATGATGAACAACTAAGTTCCTTCCACGTTAAATCTTCCCCAACAAATACTTGCAGAGGATCTTGTGTCTTTATACATCAGGGCTTTAAATAGCAAAGTTTTCGGAGTAACTTTCTACCCTCAGTTCACTACCCCAGAAAAATGGCGAAAAACAAAAGCGCAGTTGACATCTTGACCAAATTATCTCTAAGACAGCATATGCTTGGAGGTGTGGGGATGAAGAGTCCTCAATTGGCCAGCTATATACTTCTCAATAGTAATCTAAGGTGCACTCAGAGTCATCTGAAGTTCCAACTGTCCTATTAACAGATGGCTCATGCCACGATTTGCTATTCGAAGATCCATGTAGCTTGCCCTCTATTATCAAACGTGAGCGTTCACTGGTATCATGTTGCACTCTCCCAGTAATCTCCAAGCACAAGCCATTTCTCGGGCCTTTCTTATTGTTCTTCTCCGTGGGAGTTTTTCTGGGACCTGGATCCACAAAGATGGGTTGTACCTTCAGGTTTGGATTAGGTTTAATGCGGGTTGCTTCCTTTTCCTCTGTTGGTCTGAAGAGAATTCCATTCTGCAGTTCAGTGGCCTCGTCTTTATTTAAAAGAACCTGCAGAAATGTAGATTAAAAAGGGTATTCTAATTAAGATATATAAATTTACTCCAAGCAATCAGCAAGCGTTCTTCAGGTTATTACAAAAATGCAACAGGACTAACGCTTATCCACCAAGAAAAAGAAAACAAAATAAAAGAAGTGTAATCCTAAGCCCCATGTCTAAACGAGAATACACAATACATAATGCATCCCAACGAAAAATTCCAATCAAATAGGCAAAAAAGAATACAAGTAGTAACACTGCAATAAGTGACTATCACATTGAACACAAACAGTCAGAAACTGGGGATCACAAAAAGAAAGTGAGGCTGAAGAAATTTCTAACTCTTTTTAGACTGTCAAAGAGCAGATGGTGGAATTGCATGAGAACCAATTTGTAGTGATAATGGATCAATACTCCAATGCAACTTGTGACCAAGCCCAATGTTAATTTTTCATTTGGGCTATGAAGCTCACGTTAAAATTTGATTAAAGTCAAAGCCAGACTTTGGATATTTAATCTCAATCAACACGGCATTCAACACTGAGCTATGATGCAGTATATTGACACAAAGGAAAGACAGGAATCAACAGTCAAAAGACAAAAGAAGACAACTAGTTTGTCTTGATGATTGAAAAGGCAAGACTAACGAAATTCACAAAAGAACAAGAAGATAAGAACCACTTTCTCACCCTCCACGGCAAAGAAAAAGAACACAGAAGAAAGAAAGAAGAAAAGTACAAAAGGGAGAAGGGAAAAGATGCGAGCACATATTCATTGATAGCAATGAAAGAGACCGAGAGGCTCGACTAGAAGGAATAGGCGGAGAAATTTTGTGTTATATCTGGAAATCCTAAAACCTTGCGGCCGACGAGGTCAAATGTCATCACGACTCTATTTCGTTTGGCACGTTCAGCCTCTTCTATCTCCTCTTTCTTTTTCTTCAGAAGTTCCTTTTCCTGTTGAAAGGGCAGGAAAGGAAGGATCACAAACATAAGTCAGTGTCATCATAGAAGCCAAGTCTTGCAAAGTGAAATGTTCTCACAAACAGTACACTGCATACCTCCTTCGACAGCCAGCTATTTCCCTCAATCTCGTAGTAGTCACTTTGGTCATCTATAACAGTCGTACGTGCTGCAGAGTTCCGATCATATTCCACAAGCCTCTTTGCATAGGCTTCAGCTGCTTCCTCAGCATCAGAAATTGGAACTGGACCTTCGTCTAATCCAGCATACGAGCTTCCTTCTTTCAGCACAAGTGCACCACAAAAGTTGCAAGGCCCTTCACCTTCCTGTTCACACACTATCTTTCCACAAGATAAACAATTGCTTATCAGCCTGTGTCGACGGGCTTGGCATGAGCATGGCTTCCCCTGTTGAAATACGATGGACCCTTTTGCAGCCTCGGAAAGAGAAACAACTTTCTCAGATTTTTTCTTTCTGGAGTTTCTTTGACTTGCTTGGGATTGAGGCGCAGTTGTTTTTGTAGAGTTTCCTTGACTTCCTCTCTGTAGGTTTCGTCCATTTGATGTCTCAGCTGTGCTCTGGCTTTCCTGCTTACTTGACGCTTTACTTTCTTTTGGTGCTCGTACTTGTTTTTTAGTTCCAGCTGTCAGACTATCACCTGAAAGAGGCTTTACATATGCTTGCAATTTGGAAACAGAAGTACCTTGAGTAGTGTGGTATAAATCTGAATGACCTCTCCGTCTCAAGTACTCATCCGTCACACTTTTTCCAGCTTCCTGACCTATGATATTCTATAGAAGATTCAGAAAGAAAAGATGTCAGTAAATGAACCAACAACAGTCAAATGGTACCAATAAGAAAAAGGACCAAACATAATCTTAATTGCATGGCCATCTGCAGAGAATAACTTACAAAAAAACCATGTGCTGATACATGAAATCAAGTTTTAATAGCCAATGACAATGTGAAAAAGGTCTTATCTAGATCCCAATAACAATCGTTTTCGAATACCAAATGAAAAGGTAATCTTTCACTTCCGAACAGGTAGAGGGGAATGGTACACTAGAAAGACTCATCAAAGAAGCTCCTTCTCATTAATCTACACATTCTCTAAATATCAAAGACTTAAAAGACATACATACGAGTAAAAACAAACTAGCAATGAGCATTAGATATCAATTTGATAAATGATTAAAATGGTTAGATCTCTTGTATGATTGAAAAGGAGTGGACATTTCATCATCTCAACAATTAAAAATTTTCAGCGGAACAAGATCAGACAGCAGAAAGAATTGAGGCAGCACCTCTTGGAGTCATTGTAGATAATTTGACTGCTGCCTTCAGGATATACATGCTTATAGAAATAGACATAACATTGGAACTTGTACGGATTTTAGCAGCCAAATAAAAGCAAATATTCATAATGTCAAAATGTTGAGAAGAGTGTATAGTTGTTTTATTACTTAGGAATATTCATATAATGCTGTTATATGAAAAAAGCGTATAGATATATTTGGGCTTTAAGCGCAAAGGAGCAATAAAAAACTCCGTGTTGGTGAAAAAAGCAGGAGACGAAAAAAAAGTATATAATGTAGAAAAGTTTCTTTAAACAGAAACAAAATTATATGAGTAAATGAATTGCGGGGAAAAAATGCAATCCAGTGAAATACTTGAAGTTAACCAATGTCAGCAAAGGGTAGCCCGGTGCATTAAGTTCTTGCAGAGAAGATTCCAAGGAAATACCGGACCACATTGGGTCTATTTTTACGCCGCCTAATCTTACATTTTTGCAAGAGACTATAACCAACCAACCCCGTGACCTTCTGGTTACAGGATAGCAACTCTAGTCGTAACACATACCCCGTCAAGTAAAAACAATGTCAATCAAGTCCAAAAATCATTTTAACTCTTATTATCAAGCTAGAATTCATTTATTTTTGGTAACTACTATTTTAGCTAAATTTCTAATTTTCTACATCAACAATTCTTCCATATTCATTCTTTATCAATCGTTTTTCCAGCTCTATTTTATTATTCGGGACAAAATCTTCAACACTGAGCAAATGGTCATCATAAATTTAACTTAAGAAAGCAGTTACTGAATGGTCTTTGCTGAGAAACCGCGTCAGCATCTTTGTTAGCATACCAAAATGCTACCACCTTTTTCTCTTCTTTTTTTTTCAGGATAAAATGGATCGGTTTAGTGCCAACTCTTTACTCTTTAAACACAAACCATGGGCCTCATAAAGTTAACTTAATAAAACAGTTAGCTATTGGACTTTGCTAAGACGCACAGTGGTGCCTTGAGGCCTGAAATGAAAGGCAACCTTTTTCCTTTTGTTGGCTAAATTGGATCAGAAGCCTTATCTGAGAGATGTGAAAACCAAACTTGCATTGTACCTAGTTTCAAGGTTTATGTGTGGATTGACAACACTGATTAGGCCAAAATACTAGCTTTTTGGTCATTTCTTTGTACAATTATGTTAACTTTAAAAAGCAAATTTCAGGAAGTTTTCAGATGTTCTTTACATCAAGGATTCTCAGTTTTCATTAAAGGAAAAAAAAATCAAAAGATGGAGAAGAGCAATGTCAACAATAGTGTTCAAAGCATCTACAAGAACATATAAGCATATAATCCTAATAGGTACACACACAAGCACAACATAAGGAGTTATTTCATTGACAAAAAAGGGGGAGGTGCAAGTTACAAATTCATTTGCATTATTGTTGGATAAGGTGTAGAATTATGTATTCAGTATCCATTTAAAATGAAGATGGATGTAAAATCTCAGACTTACTGTATTGCCTCGTCATTTTAGAGTTTCGAGTGAATTAGAAGCGCAATTTTTTCAATCACCAGATACTTATAACTTGAGGCCAGAGCATCAGAGTACACGTTTAGAAGATGTGAACCAATCTATTGTGACTAAAAAAAAAATCAACAGCCAAATCAAGCAACCATGATAAAATAAAAAGACAACAATGTTATTCTTATGTATAAGGAAAAAAAAAGTTAGTAATTAGTTCTGAAATTTTCCTGCACTGCTGCCAAAATGCTTATTGTACATGATCTACATGAGGTTGTCTAGTATTTACCTAAGAACACTTTGTCCACAACTCATTACCTATCACAATCACAATTCCACTTGACCTATGATTAACTTCTTTCTTATATGGTCTACGTCTTCTATATGTTATTTTAATAATAACTATCCAAAATGGATAAAAAGAGATCTCAAGCAGCAACCAAGTCTAAACATGTGATTTTTTGTCGCTAAGAACTCTTAACAGTTCAGGACCTTTCTAGAGAGACGAAATGGATATAAATCAAATGCTAATGCCTAACTTTAGAGTTAGGCAAATAAACAGCAGACCAAACCATTACTGAATGACCAAATACACCGGAAGCAAGGAGCAAGGGACCGAGAAGGATTACAACCTTGGAGTTAGTGTCTCAGTGTTTAAGCGACTATGCAGGGAACATGGACTTTCATGGTGGCCAACTGCCAAAAAAATGAGAGAAAATGCTTTTGTTTTCCAATCTCCAAATGATTTAGTGAGTGCCCTTCATCACAAAGATGCTAATTCATCACTTAACCATAACATGACATGAAATAGTGAAAACACCAAAGAAAATAGTATGCGCCAAGGGAGAGCCTCAACCCAGCAAGAAATGATGTACAAATTGTAAGTTAGCCTAAGGAGAACCAGAAACAGAAAAGACAACAACATAGCCAGTGTAATCCCCTACCTGAGTTAGAGAGGCTGTTTCTGTGTTTCCACAGAAATAGAACAGACAATAAAATAAAAGAAAAATAACAAGATAAACACAAAGTTCACACAAAATAAAGAAAAAAAAGAAGAAGAGGGAACTCGCACAGGATGTCCAATCAGGTTTTCAATAAGTAACACCGGGATCAAAATATACACATAGATGCATTATCCCCTTGATCTTCAAATGTTTACGAGTGCAGTCCATCATCAGTTATAAACCCCTACCTTCAATTATGGACTTTCTACTGAATCCAGAACCCAAATCAGCAGAACAATACATATCATCAAATTGGAAGCAAGAAAATCAACAGCACAGAAACTAATAAACACCATGTAACCAATTATAGATGGAGGAAGGGAGGAAGGTTACATCAAGATATTCTTTAGCATCGAGAGGAGGAGCAAGCTCGCAATAGGAGACAAGGCCAGAAATAATCTCAGCATCTAAATCAAGACCGTTCTCTATCTTATTGCATAACTCCAGCAACGCTCTTTCCAGCCATTGCCCTGACGATTCCATTCCTTTTCTCTTCTCTTTTTCTGTGTTCTCGCCTCTCAATCGCTCTCTATATTGCTCCCCGATTTTGTGAGTACATCTTGATATTATAGGTTAATGCACTTAACCACCTTCGGGTTTGGATTTTACACACTTTTAGCCCGGGAAATAAAAAATTTGTGTTATGTCGTATTAAAAACTTTTTTATGTGCAGTCAAACACTGGTCAATCGATTACGGCCAGAGGACTCTGTTACTCCCAAAAGTGGTGGCAACATTCGATCATACAAAGAGTAATCACATCTAATTTTGTATAGATTTGTAGATTGAATTCTTAATCTATTAAATTAAATTTACATAAACATACAAATTTGAAATACTGTAGTAAAGAGAAAATTGCTTTTTCATTGACAAAACAGCAATAGTGCTATTCTTTTTTAAACTGAGGGAGCACGAATGCTTCCTTGCATCACATAATTACATAACCATGTTCGATAAAATAAAGAAAGAGTAGGCAAGTGCCATAAGGTATTGAGGAGAAGTGTCACATCTTCTGCCGATAAATTAATTTACAAGAATATGTCTTTATATATATTTTTGTGAAAAAAAACATAAATAACTTTTGTAGGTTTATTTTTTTCATCTTTTCAAAGAATAAAGTAGGATTTATTTTTGTTACTAATTTAATTCGTGAAGTATCATTATTCATTGATTAATGATATACGATTCAATTTTAAATATACGATTCAATTTTAAAGTATAACATCCAAGAAACACATGTAGAGCTCGTCCATATATAACAAGCGCTTTAATAAGCAACAGCAAGTTGTTAATCAAAAAAAGCGCTTAACCGGTAATCAAATACAATGATCAGGATTTGGTGGAATGCACACTTATATATGTGCATAACCAAACCCTAATGCTCATAGGACTATAGATTGTTTGAGCCCTAATCACTGCAGGCACTTAAACTAATATGCGACTTAAGATCACCAAACTCCAATGTCCATGATCACTTAAAAATAAGGTCCATCTACTAACAATTATATTGGCTAATATTCCCCTCAAACTCATAATGCGACGCACAAGCATTGAGAGTTCTTCACACAAGAAACGAAATCGAGACGTCGACTGAGCTCTTCGTAAAAAAGGTCGGCACCGCAAGGCCGATGGAACAAAAGTAGTTTACATGTGTCCCGAGCCGGAGATGATGACGAGTGAAGTGACAATCAATCTCAATGTGCTTCGTCCGCTCATGGAAAACAGAGTTCTTTGCAATTTGCATCATACTCTTGTTATAACAACGTAGGAGCAGGCTCTAAACGCGAGCCCCCATATCCGCAAAGCAGCTCCGCCGTAACCAAACAAGTAACTAAAACACAAGGCGTCATCAACGCATCGTGACGATGCGATGCCCTTCGATTTCCGAAACACAACAATCCCAAATTCCCAATACCTTGTTTCACCTCCACACAAGTACCAAATCTCACACCGAATTCCAACAAAACAAAACAACGATAAGAACAAAATACCCTAATCAAAATCAAACCAAACCAACAACGCCCGTCAAAATCAACCAAACCAACAACGCCTTCCAAAACAACAAATCAAACCAACGCTGCTCAAATCAACCAACCAACAACGACGATCATACAACGCCGTCCAAAGCAACCAAAACCAACAACGACGATCATCACAACGCCGTCCAAATCAAACCAAACCAACAACGACGATCATACAACGCCGTCCAAAGCAAACCAAACCAACAACGACGATCATACAACGCCGTCCAAATCAAACCAAACCAAACCAAACCAACAACGACGATCATACAACGCCATCCAAAGCAAACCAAACCAACAACACAATCATACAACGCGTCCAAAGCAAACCAAACCAACAACACAATCATACAATGCCATCCAAATCAAACCAACAACGACAATCATACAACGCCGTCCAAAGCAACCAAACTAACAACGACGATCATACAACGCCTCGTCCAAATCAAAACCAAACCAACAACGACGACACAACGCCGTCCAAAGCAAAACTGAACTAACAACGACGATCATACAACTGGCCCAAATCAAACCAAACCAAACCAAACCAACAACGATCATACAACGCCATCCAAAGAACTAAACCAACAACGACGATCATACAACGCCGTCCAAAGCAAACTAAACTAACAACGACGATCATACAACGCCATCCAAAGCAAACCAAACCAACAACGACAATCATACAACGCCGTCCAAAGCAAACCAAACCAACAACGACGATCATACAACGCCGTCCAAATCAAACCAAACTAACAACGATCATACAACACCGTCCAAAGCAAACCAAACTAACAACGATTTATCATACACTCGTCCAAATTTCGCCTCCGCCTTCTCGGAGACAATCGGGCTTCGCCTCGGCCTCGGATCCTGGGCACGCTCATTTCGTACTCCCCAATCAATTTATTTTTGCCTGAGCAATTACGTTGATATATAACAAGTGGTTTTATCAAGAACAAGAAAAGAAAGAATCAAAAAGGCTAACCGAGAATTGAATACAACGATCTAGAATGGGAAGGGGTGCCTATATGTGCATAAACTAAAATCCTAATGCTCATAAAGACTATGATTACCTAAAATCCTAATGCCCATAAAGACTACCTAAAATCCTAATGCTCATAGGACTAGGACTACCTAAAATCCTAATGTCCATAGGACTACCTAAAACCCTAAGGTCCATCTACTAACAATTATATGGGCTAACAAGCTCGTTTCTACTCAATTCTTTAACATCTGGGAACTGCAAATATATCTGCCTACTAGGTGGTTCCTTTACTTGTATCGACAACTATACATTGGAATTTCATTGCTAAATTTATCATGTAGATGAGCACATATAGTTTCTTAATTCATTTGACTTATTTGCAGGAAAACATGGAAATTATAACTAGGAACTTGGAGTTATTTGTCATATACATAGAGCTAAGAGTTGAACTACAGACATACAACGTATGAGACTTCTATATAATGTATAACTCATATTTAGTTAATTGGGGGACCTCCAGGAGACTTCCTGGTATTCAAAGTTCTGAGCTTCACTGATCATTATCATAGCCTGCACTTATATTAGACATTAGGAACATTGATACATAGGAAAATCTCTCCTCTGAATTTACTTATAACTCAACAAGAGCTAAACGTACAGATGCATGACTTGAATATAACTGAAAGAATTCAACTGTATGTTATAACATGAAAATCATATACATAAGACTTCTTACTGGAAAGACATATAAAGACTTGAGTTCTTAGACTTGTATGCAACATCGGATACTTGATCGAGACATTAGCATAATTGTCGAAATATGATCTCTCAAAAACTTCTTAGATCAGCTAGCATGTTTCAACATAAATTAGGGACATAAAGATATAACTTAAGGATCTGAGACTTGGAGCTATGTAACTTAGGAACACGTGAGTAACTCTCTAAGTGATGCTTATAGGAAAACAAAGATATATAGCCGTAATTCGGGCAATGCTGGATTGACTTACATAACTTTGCAATTATCTGTGGAGCTTAAGAAAGCTTACATCATCACAAGTGACTTAGAAGATCCTAGGATTACCCTTTTTATACATAGTAGAAAATTTCAACACTTAGAATAGATAATTTAACATAATTGTTTAGGGGTATAGCAGAGAGCTTCTCAACTTAAGTTACTATTTTGCAGACGTTCAACTCTAATTATTTCGTAGAAGGTTAACATTTTAGTGGTTATTCATCAACGTAACACACATTGAATATAAACAACTCAATTTATAACTATTTTGTTAAACGTCTTTAGAACAGGGTTAATCTTCCTAGCTGTTTGCCTAACTCGTTCACAATTGTATCCCGTATCATCTAATTTAACAATATTTAACTCTACTTTCCTTATTCATCTTAACTTCTTTGCCAAACATTATTCACTGTACACTCAAGTCTTTACCCTCGTGTTCACTATTCCGTCAATTTTTATACGTACTTACCTCTTTGCCTAATTGACAACTTTATCTGTTAAACCTCATCTTGCTTATATTTTAACGTCGTTCAGAGGTTCTAGAAAGAAATTATGCGAAAAGTGCATATTACTCACATATTACCTTAAAAGGGCTAACATTTACTCTTATCTTCCCTTTTTATAACGTCACAAAAAGATTAACAACTTAGTCACGCTTTCCCCATTAACATGTATCGACTTAGCTTATTCAGTATGTGCCGCTTGCTTATCTTTAAGGAGGGAAAACATAAAATCTACTTTTTACCTTAAGCACTTTAAAACATAAACATATAGGAGGGATTAACAATATTATTAAAACGTCATTTCAATAAGCTCATTCACCCTCAATCGGCTTAGCGTCATCTTCTTAGCTTAAGTTCAATTACATGTCGTCGTCTTAGCATTTCCTACCAATTTCACTAAATGACCAGATCTTAACATAATTCAACATCACATATACAGTATACTGCAAAGTACCAGCTCACAGTGCCCTCGTTAAGGGGACTTCAGACTCGATTTACGACTACAGAAACAATCGTATAAAAATTACGTCTTTCGCTTCACTTTATTAAAATTGGAAATCATTAAACTCAGAAGAATATTATTTGAGTGAGCTATGTTTTTTAAAAGAGTCAAACAAAGAATTAGTAGCATAGAGATGAAAATTCAGATTAGTACTCCCTCCGTTTTAAAATAAGTTTGTATTTTTAGCTTGAGTACACCCCTTAAGAAAACTATTCATTCCTAGAAAGAAAGATATATTTTTACCCACTTATCCTTGATAAATATCTTGAAAAAGATGTAACTCTTTAGTATTTTTTTGATTATGTAAAACTTTCTCCATTTAAATAAAGGTAAAATTGGAAGAACATTATTAATATCTTTTTATTTTGAAATAAAATTAAAAGATTAAAACACAAATTATTTTGAAACGAAGGGAGTATTATTTTATAATAATCGGATGGAATTAAACTTTGCTTTTTGAGAAGGTAAACTTATAGTTTTGTCACCTTCATTAATGTTGTAAAGTGGTCAAATTTAAGGAGAAGCTATGCATATTGGTTGAACAATGATATAATCTTTAACTAAGAGATGAGTTTTGGTCCAATCTTCAAAGGTGAGAATTTTTGGTGGGTAAATTGGACGGTCATATAAAGAAAAATAAGTCGTAAAATCAGAGATAACAAATACCATAATTTAGAATGTATTTGCAAAAGTCAAGATGGCCGAGTTGGTCTAAGGCGCCAGTTTCAGGTACTGGTCCGAAAGGGCATGGGTTCGAATCCCATTCTTGACAAATTATTTTTCATATTTTTTCAAAGTCATTCACCTATGTTTTATTTCAACAAAATTAATTCAACTTTCAGATTTTCTACTATAAAATCATTTGATTATTTTTTTTCCCTTTTTTAGGACATACCTAGCCAAACCAATATCAAATTAGTACAAGTGACCTACCTTCAACTTTGTTTATTTCAATAAAATCACTTAGCTTTGAGATTTTTTCTTATAAAATCACTCAATTAAATTTGTTATTAAAAAAATCTGATATGACAAAATCAATTTAAATTTTATATCATATAGTCATGGAGCTAACAAATAAAATAAAATCAAAGATACCCGATTCACCGATAGTTTCGTAATTATCAAAATTATAAGCTTTTAAGTAAATTAAATTAGTTTTTTATGCTATGCAGACATAGACCTCATAAATATCGATTTTATTAAAAATAATTAAAAATACGTATCTGTGTATAAAAATATGATTTTTTTAAATAAAAAATAAAATAAACTATATTTTTCCTCTATTTAAATAAAAGAAAATATTCAATGATAAATAAAGAAACTAAACACACACAAAAGAAATAGTGGGCAGTGTGACACTTTTTAATTTATTTATTTCCTAATGATTTTTCCTCTTCAATTTTTTCTTTTATTATTTTTTCTTTTTTTTCTCTTCCATTATCTATCTATCCAAGTTCTTCATCCCAAAATAAACTATAATTTTGAAAATGCATTGTTTCCTCTCAAATCTCAATCCTTTATATGTTTTTCTTCTTTTCTTTTCTGTGATTATTTAAAAAATTACTCCCCTTTCAAAAAAATTACAGTTATGAATTAATGTCCGGGAGTAAGATTTGAATTTTTTTAAATTTTATTTTATTTATGAGGTCATGACATAAAAATTAATTTATCTTATTATGTCATTATCTTTTAATTATGATAAATATAATTGAGCAATTTTATAAAAAAAAAATTTAAGTTAAATGATTTTATTGATACAAAACAAAATTAAATGACTTTAGTAGATAATTTCTTATAGTTAAATGACCGAGACATTTCCTCCGTGCCAGCGGACCAATATTAAATTAGTACAAGTAACCGTGCATCTAGTTAAATATCTCATACATCATTCATTTCATTTTTTGGAACATACCTTGCGGATAGACAGTTGTGTTCATCAAATTAGTACAAGCAACTGTCTATCCAACTAAATACCTCATACTTCATCCATTTCATTCACAATTTATAAGCTTGAGTGAATGTTAAAAGATATACTTTTCGGGTTTTTTGAATTTTTTATTCGAACTATTAGTTGTTTATTTTTATTATTTGAACTATGATCAAGTATTTATCAAAATAATCTTAATTATCAATTACTCACTTTTTCCACCTAAAATATCAGATAAAAAAAGTGAGCAACTGACATTTAAGTGTGTTTCAATAAATATTTGGTGATAGTTCAGATATAAAACTTAATAATTCGAGTATAGTAGTTTAGGTGTGTTTTCAATCATCACGTAGTAAATGGAAAGCAAACTAAGTAATGTTTTTTCTGATCAAACCTAAAGATTGCGCAGCTTGTAGTTAGGGGATATCTCTATTTAACATAAGAGAGATAGAGAGGGAAAACAATAAATGGAAGACGAAAACAATAAAAAAGTTAGACTACATGGAATGTGGATTAGCACTTACGCGAAGAAAGTGGAGTTGGCTCTCAAAATCAAAGGCATAGCATTTGAGTATGTGGAAGAAGACTTGAGCAACAAAAGTTCTCTGCTCCTCCAATATAATCCCATTTATAAGAAGGTTCCACTACTGCTTCATCATGAAAGACCTGTTTGTGAGTCCCTTGTAATTCTTGAATACATAGATGAAACCTGGAAGAACCTGCAGCCTCCATTCTTACCACAAGATCCATATGAAAGAGCCACTGTTCGTTTCTGGGCTACTTACTGCCTTCAGGTTAATTATTAATTATATCTTTATGCTTCTTATATGTGTTCCCATTTTTCATACATAGGGCAAGTTCTTTTCTAGTATGTGTTAAGTCCAGATATTTTCAAAAAATTACCCACTTCATCAACTTGTTTAAGAATAAATAAATAAATTCCAGATATCAGACACCATGAAGAAAGCATTTATTTCAGCCAAAGATGCTGAGGAAGGAGCATTTGATGAGTTGTTTGAGAAGCTAAAAGTGATGGAAGAAGGAACGAAAGATTTCTTCCCAGGGGGAAGGTCTAACATCTGTGCTGACAATTTGGGGCTTTTAGATATAATAATTGTGTGTTCGCTTGGTACCTTCCGGGCAGCAGAAGAAGTACTTGGAATGAAAATCTTGGATCCTGAAAAGAATCCATTTGTATATTCATGGGTGACCACTCTGCTTGAGCTGCCCCTGGTCAAAGATACTCTGCCTCCACATGATAAGGTTGTTTCAAGACTTGAATTCATTAAGCAAAATGGCTTCACGTTTCAATCCAATATTTAAATTTGTAATGGACGAAGTACTTATGGTGAATAAGTTTGCTTCTAACTTCTTACTGAATTTTAATACCTACCAAAGTCCAAACACAACCCTAACACTTTCTTTTTTCTTTTTGAACTTTATTAGTGTTGAGTCTTGCATTGGGTGGGGTTGGATAATTTATCTCCCTATAAGATGTTGGCTAATTTCTACCTCATAAATTAACTGTTTGATTGAGTTAGACTTCAAACTTTTTTTTTATATATATACACATTTCGTCCATACTTATATCCAAAAATAGATTT
>JACEIK010003463.1:26835-70511 GCA_018107945.1 Datura stramonium | reverse complement strand
ACTTGGAGAATCTGAGAAGAAAACTTGAAAGCCCTAGCTTCTGCTCTGAGAGAATTGTCTAAGTTCTTCATACCTCTGCTATCTGATTTTTGGAAATAATGAGGGAGAGGATCGACTACTCCTCTAAAATGCCTCCTGACAACACCTTATACAACGTAGTTTATAAGTTAAGTCGATAGGGTTTTACAAAATTACCCCTGAAACACTTAATGAAATTTCTGCCCATCAGGTGGTACAATTCAACTTACAAGTTGTACCATGAACCTATGGTCCATACATGAGTCATGGTTAGGGACTCTGCTCCACCCAATCCCTCCGAAGTTTTCCAAGGATACCTTCTACAACTCGTACCTGCATCCTACGATTGATATTACGGCTCGTAACTAATACAAAAGAACTTTTCAAATTCCCGGTAGAAAGAGATTTCGCTAACGAAAAAGCCTTTAATGCTTCCCAAGCATCTGATCTCTCTCATGAATCATTGTACGAGTCATACCCTCATCCCACGAGTCGTACTTTGTCTCGTGGTTACTCAGGATTTTCTCTAACAAAAATCTCTGTACCTTTCCACGACTTCTATGTACTATCTATACCTCCATTGTACGATCTATAACATCAAGTCGTGGTTCCTCCAACCTTATTTCCTTATCTTCAACATTCCCCCAGTCACGAGTCGTGGTGCGATTCGTACCTCGATTGTATGGGTCATACTGTGACTCGTACTAAGGCAATTTTTCCAGTTTTCTGTAGAATCAACTCTTAAATTTCCAAGCTAGTCTTAGGAAGTTATGGGGTATTACAATATCTCCCCTTTGGGGATATTCGTCCTTGAATGGAGACTAATTAAGCTGACAGAATAGGGAAAGAGCTACAATCCCAAGACTTGCCACTATGAACTGATTACTAAGGGAGTGAGTAACTTTGAATTGAGGTAACAAGCTAACTGAACTTATGCAACTAGGATACACATTAAATCATGAAAAGGACTGAAAGGTGCTGAAATGAATGGATTACTATGGAAAATTTTTATTACCTGACATTGAAGCTGAGCTGGAAGGAAACAAATGAAAATATATAGCCATCATGTCTGATTCTGCTTCCCATGTGGCTCCTTCAACTAACTAATTCCTCCATAACACTTTCACTGAAGTGACCTCCTTGTTTCTCAGCCTATGAACCTACTGATCCAGAATCTGAAGTGGAACTTCTTCGTAAGACAGACTATCTTTTGTATCCACACTGTCTAGTGGTACAATTGAGGTTGGATCACCAATGCACTTCTTTAACAGTGACACGTGAAAGACTCGATGCTGAGATGCTAACTCCGAAGGTAACTCTAACTCATAGACCACATTTCCAATTCATCTTAGAATCCTGTAGGGTCCCACATATCTCGAATTGAACAAGATATATTTGGAACAACATAAGTCATATATAATTAGCAATCAAGATACACCAAAATCCTACCATTATGTGCCCCTCACCATTTGGAGAGATGCCTTTCACTCACATGATATATAATAATTTTAACTTGGCATAGATATAACAAAATCACTCACTCTCCCCAAGAACTTAGAATGCATGAAAAAGATGACCCCTAGGCTTTCCCTTAGTATAAATACTCCACAATATTGAACATTGAATCTAAGATCAATTAGAACTTAAGATGGTTGTAATGTTGTCACAGCCCGAGTCTACACCCTAGACGCGACATGGTACTTGGTGCCACAAGTGACCCCAAGCTAACCCATGGCTAAACATCACGCTGACATACTGAATTAATATAGCAGAAACTGAAAATATAACTTAATAAACTGCTTTCTGATAAAAATAAATATCTTATAAGATATTGAAATTTATGCGACAAGCGCAAAACATACATAAAATACTGTGTCTAAAAGCCGTCTAAGATCTGGCGAGTTGCTGGGACAAGCCCCCAGTTAAATCTAAAGTAATACTGATAAAGAAATTGAAATGAAGGAAAGTCTTGTCCTCGGATGATGAGGACTCACCAATGACTCATGCTACTGAGTCGTCGGAAGGAAACTACTGACGGTGCTGAGTCTGGACCTGTACCTGTATCATAACATGATATAGCATGGAAAATATGCATCGATACTTTGAAGGTACTGAGTATGAAAGAGGTAAGTAAAACAGTAAGAATACATAAATGAGTTGAGATGACATGAAATGAGCATCTATAATCTGATAAGTACTGTAATAATGTGAGTATAGACACTGACAGATGATCATACACATGTCCTGAAATTTGAATAACTAAACTGAGCAGAACAGAGACTAAACTGTACTGACAAAAGGTACAGTGCTATACTATGGGAGCAACTATAGCTGACATAAACCGCGTGAGCTAAACGTGGAGTCCGATGTATACCCCCCATCAGAGAAGGCCCACTATACCTTGCCAGGGTATAGTAGCTGAATTGGGTGGTCACTATCTGATGCCCATTCGGGCTGAACCTATAGTGGCAACGTAGTTCTGGGAACCTGGGTGCGCTGAACCCTGGCCCACTCAATGATAAGTCTTACTCCCATGGAAAACCCTAACTGTGACTACTAGGCTGATAGCTCGAAACTGATGTCCTAGACTAAGTCAGGGATACTTATTTGGAAGTACCCTGAGAGTCTAAAGGACCTGATAACTGGAAACTAGTGTTCCAAGACTGATCAGAGCTTCTTTGTTTGAAAGTGTCATAACCGTCTAAAGAACAACCTGATAACTGATACTTAGGAGTGCTACTGAACCCCTCAAGAACTAACTGTAGTAAAAAAAACTGATCAGCTGACATTACTGAAAATACTGAAAATGCTAACTTTCAACTAAGACTGAATTAACATTTAAACTGGCTAATAATTCACATGACTGTCAGAATATGGTATTTGTAAGAATTTACAAAGTCAAGCAACATTTGTATTTAGAAGATGTTGAAATACTCAATTCACTGTATTTAAAGACGTTAGGGCTAAAATCATATAATTTTATTTAAGGAGATAATGATCAGAAGTATAGCTAACAACAACCTTCAATACTCAAAAAAATTATAGCAAAAAGGAATCCATAATTTATTGACAAACGAACCCTAACTATGAACTTCAGGGCTAGAACTGATAAGCATTTTAGAAGAGTTTTGGGGCATAAGGGAAGAACAATTCCCTTGTTGAATTCCCACATACCTGGAGTTGAATTTCCTGGGAAGAACTTGGAGAATCTGAGAAGAAAACTTGAAAGCCCTAGCTTCTGCTCTGAGAGAACTGTCTAAGTTCTTTGTACCTTTACTATCTGATTTTTGGAAATAATGAGGGAGAGGATCGACTACTCCTCTAAAATCCCTCCTGATAACACCTTATACAACGTAGTTTAGAAGTTAAGTTGATAGGGGTTTTCAAAATTTCCCCTGAAACAGTTAATGAAGTTTTTTCTGTCTACCAGGTGGTATGACTCAACTTACAAGTCATACCATGATCCTACGGTCCGTACCATGTGTCGTGGTTAGGGACTCTGCTCCACCCAATCCCTCTGAAGTTTTCCACGGATACCTTCTATCTCTCATATCTGCATCCTATGATTGGTATTATGACTCGTAACTAAAACTTGAATCTGCATTTGATCTCTTTCATGACTCATCCTATGAGTCGTACCCTCATCCCATGAGTCGTGCCTTGTCTCATGGTTACTTAGGATTTTCCTTGACAAAATCTCTGTACTTTTCCACGACTGCTATGTACTATCTGTACCTCCATTGTACGATCCGTAATATCAAGTCGTGGTTCCTCCAACCTTATTTCCTGATCTGCACCATTCCCCTAGTCATGAGTTATTGTACGACTCGTACCTCGATTGTACGGTTCATACTATGACTTGTATTGAGGCAATTTTGCCAGTTTTCTGTAGAATCAACTCTTAAATTTCCATGCTAGTCTTAGGAAGTTATGGGATGTTACAAATGTAGGCTAAGGGATGAGTGGAATTATTTGTCCAAGATAGTGACAAATCTCCTTAAGTACTTTAATACTTAACAACTCTTTTTTATTTTTTGGCACATTCTTCCATCCTCCTAATATTTTCCTTAACCTCCGTTTATTTTTACTTTTCAACTTAGGTGACTAGTAGGGAATTTTTAACATTTAGCTCATTCACAATTTTTTTTCTTTTCATTCATTCATTCATTTTTTTAAAACTTTTTCATTTTTTCTTTCACCATTACATCACCCTCCTTGTTTTGCATTTTCACCCTTTTCTTTCTTTCTTATATTTACACTTGTCCCCTCTTTTCTTCACTTGTGCTCCTTTTATGTAAAATTCTCAATTAAAGTTCTCTAGGAGTCATTTAGATCAAATAAAGATCACTAGAACAAAAGGGATTAATGTTGTAATAAGGCTATCAAAAGAATAGACTAAGGCTCAAAATAACTAACTATGATAATTACATCAAGGTAGGTAAAATAGGATACAAATAGGCTACCAAAGAAACACCTTATCAATTCCTTGATTCAATACTTATTTCGTTTTGCACACATACCGGGTAAGTTTTAGACATCAAATTGCAAACATGGAGTAGACAAAAATATCTCACTCACACAATGGTACAAATGGTTCAATAATGGAAATCAAGATTACATAAATACATATATCCATATTGAATGTTTCACCTTTTTACGCCTAATTTTTCAAGCATAGGAGTTAAATACCAAAAGTCTAAGTGTTTCTACCTTTYCATGTATTTTTGAGTGAATTGTACAAAGTCAGTGATACCCTAAGTGAAACACCTAGCRTTCATAAGGTCTCATGTTCTTACTCTCCTAATGACTAATTTTCCCTTAAGACATTCGTCATCCATCCATCCATCATCGGGAACAGTCATGACTATGACTCAAAAAAATCTAGATCCTCTAATCAGTTCTAAGGGACTATCCACCACAAAAATACCAAAAATAAAAACTGGAAAAATCCAAATTTAAAAAAAAAACTAAAAACATAAAAAAATACTACAAAAATCTACAAGCTAGCAGGATAAGTCATACATTAAAAAAATCTAGGCCTACCAAGAACAAATTTAGCAATAAAAGCATACATGGTATCATGAAGTTTACTTCTCCCACACACACTTAGTCAGTAGCACTATTCTCAGTGCTAAAACACTAAAGTATGAGTAAAAGAGTGAAAGAAGAACTCCTTGGGCCTAATCCTCATCGTCTATGGAATGCTCTTACTTTGCTACAGGCCCGACACATCACGCGCCTCACTTCATCCCAGGCTCATTACGTCGCGCCTCTCCTTGTGGAGCTTAGCCTGTGCATCGCACAGCTCTATGCAGAGTTGGGCCGGTGCGACTCTTAAGCCTTTTTCTAATTCCTACGGCTCCATTATGTGCTTGTGAATTATATCCTGCATATTTGAGCAAACAAAAGTAAGAACCTAAGTTATCTTGGGTTGCCTCCCAAGCAGAGCTTGATTTAACATCGCAGTATGACGTGGATCTTTTTATTACTCAGACTTCATCAAAGTATGTCTCCTCCAACACTTTTAACTCCTTAGAATTTCCGAAATAACACTTCACTCTTTGTTCATTCACTTTGAATCTTGTTCCATCCTTAGTTTCAAGGTCTATTGCTCCATGTGAAAATACTTGAATCACCTTGAATGGTCCTGACAACTTTAACTGCAATTTTCCTGGAAACTAGCGGAGTCTAGAATTGTATAGCAACATTAAGTCCCATAGCGTGAACTCCATTTTTTCAATCTTTCGATCATGGTAAAGCTTCAATCTCTCTTCGTATGTTGTATCATTCTCATAGGCCATCAAACTAAATTCATCCATATCATTAATTTGGATGAGTCTCAAGTTTGCAGCTTCTTTCCAATTCAAATTTAGCTTCTTCAGTGCCCATAAGGCCTTGTGTTCGAGCTCACCGATAAGTGACATGCTTTTTCATAGACAAGCTGATACGGTGACATACCTATGGGTCTTTCGAATGCTGTTCGATATGCGCATAAAGAATCATCTAATCTCCTTGACTAGTTTGTTCTGTTGGCATTAACTATTTTGGCTAGAATTGTCTTGATCTCACGATTTAAGACTTTCACTTGTCCACTTATCTGCGGGTGGTACGATGTTGCTACCTTATGCTTGACTCCATATTTCTCAAGTAAGCCATGGAATAATCTATTGCAGAAGTGTGATCCACCATTATTGATGATTGCCCTTGGAGTGCCAAATCTAGAGAAGAGGTTCCTTTGCAAAAATGTTGTTACTAACTTACTCTTATTGTTTGGAAGTGCTACAGCTTCCACCCATTTGGAGATATAGTCAACTGCCACCAGTATGTACGTTATCCCAAAGAAACTTACAAATGGGCCCATGAAATCAATGACCAATACATCAAACAACTCAACCTCAACAATGGGTGTCAGAGATAGCTCATGTCTCCGAGACACTCCTTTGGGAAGTTATGAGCGTCTTGATGAATAGTAGGTCAATAGTAACCACACTGCAATATCTTCTGTGTTGTGTGAATCCCACTGTGATGCCCTCCAGTGGGAGACAAATGGCATGCCTCAAGAATGTAAATCATCTCATTTTCGGGACAAACCTTCTGATTATATTGTCAGCATAGACTCTGAATAGATATGACTCATCCCAATAAAATTATCTAACATCATGGAGAAACTTCCTACTTTGATAAAAGTTCACATTTTCAAGCATTATATCACTCACCAAGAAATTCATGAAGTCTGCAAACAAAGGAATCAAGTCATATGAAGCGGCCAAGACCTATTCATCTGGGAAGAAATCACTTATCTCCAATTCATTTTTCATTTTTCCTTCTTCATCTAACCTAGATAAATGGTTCGGCACTTGGTTTTCGGTGCCTTTTCAGTCTTTCACTTTAAAGTCAAATTCTTGTAATAATAATACCCAATGAATGAGTCGAGGTTTTGCATCCTTTTTAGCCATAAGATACCAAATTGTTACATGGTCAGTGTGCACTACCACATTTGTGCTGAGGAGGTAGGCACCAAAAATTTTCAAAGGCATACACTACAGCTAAATACTCTTGCTCTGTGACTGTGTAATTCTTTTGAGTTGTATTTAGAGCCTTGCTAGCATAGTAGATGGGATAAAAGATTCTATCATGTCTTAGTCCTAGAACAACTCTCAATGCTACACCGCTAGTGTCACACATGATTTCAAATGGCTTGCGCCAATTAGGAGCCATATGATGAGAGTGTGATGAGTTTCTCCTTTAGGTACTGATCACGCCCAAATTACTCCTCGCAATAAAGTATAAAGCAGTCGTTGTCAAATGTAGTAACCCAAATAGATTGGGGTCGATCCCACAGAGAATAGAAAAAAATAATATGTTAATAATAAGTAAATCAACCTATAGTCAATATTTCAGAAGGGGGGTTTTCAAAGAAAAAGAAAAAGTAATTCTAACAATGATTGAGTTGTTATCAAATTAATGAGATCATCAAACTAGGATTGTGTTCCTCATGCATTTTATAACGTAGTAGGCTATTTTTATTAGTGACCTATCCTTGGTAAATTCTTGTGGACTGATGATTAAGTTCATCTAACGCCTCTCATCTACTGGGGAGCGAATTTCACCTAAATCCTCGGACTTTAGGTGTTTATATTTTGATCTCTCCATAAGTCTTCATTTAACTATCCTCGAGCCAAGTTATTAGATGAGGGTTGGTGACCTCAAATTACCACTATTATTCTCTTTTCTAACTTCAACCTTTTTTGGTCGAAAGTGTTGAAGATACAAGCAATTAACTATTAAAACGAAGAGAATAATAATCTAACAATTCACTGTTCAAGAATCACTATTTTATTTTTGTCACTTCCGTTAATCCATTATGGTTTCAAAAACCCAAGCTAAGAGATTTAGCTGCTCATGTTTATGAAAATAATAACATAAGATGTATAAGAAATCCTAATGAAATACTTACTATAATATGAGATTGTTTAACAAATCTCCAAATCTATATTGAATCAAAGAATCCCACGAATTCTCCAACGAATTCATTGTTGGACAATAATTGACTCTTTATAAGTGTGCACTTAACAATATTTAAAAGGGATATATATACTAGTAGATTAAGGCTTCATGTTCCTGCTTGATTGGAATTGAGTTTTGCAGCTTCAAGTTCCTAGTCCAACAGGGATTGGCATTTTGGGTCATCTGCACATTACTCGCACGCACCGGCCATAGCGCGAGAACCCTGGTGCGCCGCACTGTCTGCACTACTCTCTGCCTGCGTGTCGTGCAGGCCATAGCATAGGTGTGCCTACCCGATGCCAACTTCTATCACATTTGTTTCATCAACCCTATTTTGCCATGCTTGATCTTTTTAGACACAATTAAGAGCAAATTTATCACTTTAATACCTGAAAACATCTAATCATTAAATATAGCTCTTTTTTACATAAATCACATAAATATGGAAAAACAGGCAGAAATATAGTAAGATCATAGAAGAATCGTGTCTCGTGGAAAAAAAATCGCCATCTACATCTATCGCGAGCTGGTGGCAATGGCCACCATGTCAATAGGGACAGCCTCTTAAGGTTAGTGAAAAATAAAATCCACTGACTATGTCCAAACTACGTCCTCCATCAGTTACTACAAAATTCATACACATGAAACCAGTGGCATATCTTTATGTAAACCCAGAGTAATTTGGGAAGAAGAAGAAGTCACATAGCTGATATACAAAGAGAACCTACATTATGCAGTCATAGGAAAATTCTCTTATGGGTGGCTGGATATACAAGATCTATGAAAAATCTTTCCCAAGAAATGTGAGTTGAAGGGGGAGTGCAACATTGGATTACTTAGTAACAGACATGTTCTGATAAGAGCGGCCGATACGGAGGATTATGTAAATCTCTTATTAAAATCGTCCTTTTATTTAACACATCGTTAGTGGACGTATCCCATGAGAATTCTCAAGTGGGATCCCCTTGACCTGGAGTGAGGAGACAACCACTGCAATAGAATGGATCTCTTTTCCATCACTTCCTCCAAATTTCTTTGTGAAAGAAGCTATTTTCTCACTTGCTACAGTTGTGGGAAAGCCCCTACAGGTTGACATGGCAACCAAGAATCAAACAAGGCCAAGCTGTGAAAGAATCTAAGTTGAAGTAGATTTACTAAGAAATTTCCCTAAAAGGATCAACATTAGGGTAAGGAAGCAGTCATGAAGTGGCAGAGAAGTGGTTTTGGATCAAGTATGATCATGTTCCAAAATACTGTAAGAATTGTAGAATATAGGGGATACATTAGGCTGAATGCTACGTTATGCATCCCAAACTTTATCCAAAAAAGGAAGCAATCAGACAGGAGAAAGTACACCGACCACAGTCAACACATGGAAACATGGGCATGGAAAAAAAAAAGAAACAGGGGAGATTACAAAGGAGGAATTCCAAACACAAAGGAATAGGAGAAGGCAAGGGAGTGGAATCAGGAAGGGGGAGAGATGAAGGGGAATACTTGGAGTCAGAAACAAATTCACAATGAGAATCAGTTTGACACAAATAATAAATATGAGGCCTTGAATAGTCAGGAGGAGGGAAGAGAGGGAAACAACAAGATACGCATTGGAATCAAATAAGGAGAATATCAATGAGGCTTTAAACAACCAGGAGGAGGAAGAGAGACTTTCAAAACAACAGGATTCAATGGGATCAACTAAGGAGAATACCAATAGGTGGAACAACCGGAGAAAAGTTCAGTTAACAGGGAACATGAGAGAAAGAAAGACAAGAATAGGGACATGAAGGAAAGCACAACAATAGTAGTTTGGGACACAGACCAACAGGGCGAGCCTATTGATGATGAGCAGATTAGGCTCACCTGAGAAGAAATCAAGTAATAATGAAGAATTAAGGAAGGAAGAGATGCCAGAACCACATGGCCTTATAATTGATCAAATAGAGATACAACAAAATAAGAAAGAGGATGAAGATTTGGAGACAAATATGAATAATACAGCAAAGGAGGGGGATTTATCTCCAAGGTTAATGGAAAATATGAAAAGTGGTGTTAATAGAAATAAAAATAGGCAACCTAGCATTCCACTAAAAGTACAAACAAGGAGCAGTAGGGACAGAGGGACCAAAAGTGATCAATGATAGACAAAATACTATTTTGGAACATAATGTCAGTTAATTCTCAGAATGCTTTTGAGAGATTACTAGACTCCAATAGAAGAAATCAATATGCAGTTATAGTGACTGATGGAGCTCTTTTCAAGGACAAGATGCTGGATCAATATAAGCTTAAGTTAGGCTATCAATTTGCAGTGACTAATAGTTCTTCTATAATTTGGTTGTTTTGGAGGGAAGATTGGCATGGTCAGGTGGTGACGGACTCCATTCAAAATTACCTTGGAGTTTCACTACTCATGAAAGAACAATTAGAGTAACAGCAATCTATGCTAGATGTGATGCTGAGGAAAGGCTAGAATTTATGGAAAATCTGAGAATCTGCATTACAAACTCAAGATCCATGGATAGATAGTAGGAGGAGATTTTAATGTCATACTTATAGAAGAGGAAAAATCAAGTGAGGTTTTCCTTTTACTCAGGGGGAGGCAATTGATTTTCATCAATGTATTAACAACTGTGCTTTGGGTGAGTTGAGAACAAAGGGGAGTAAATATACTTGGTGAAATAGGAGAATAGAAGAAGACTTCATTTTTAAAAGGCTGGATAGAGTTTTGGGAAACCAACTTTTGCTAGATTTGCTACCTTCTTCTAAAGTACATCACTTGGAGACAGAATCAGACCATGCAATTACATATTAGTTGCAGTACTCAAGAAGCAGAGTCAAGAAAGCTTTATCTGACTGGAGTAAGAATATTTCTTCGGGAATATCTTCCAAAAGGTGGCTACTTTAGAAGATGTGATTAGAGTTAAAGAAGCCCAACTGGAGATTCAGCCATCTCCGGAGAACAGGATGGAACTGAGTCAAGCTGAAGCAGAATTAAAGAGATTTTTATACTTGGAAGAGGAATATTGGAGGCAGAAAGCTAGGAATGCAGTGGTTCAAAGAGGGAGACATGAATAATAATTTTTTTCATTCATATGTTAAGGGAAAAAGAAGGAAGCTCTAGAATACTAAGATACAATCAGCAAAATGGGAGATTTTGAACACAAATGAAAATATTGGGGATGCAACAATAACTTTATTTGATGCTCAATTCAGGGAAGAAGGTACAACTGATGATGATGAATTGATGAATAATATACCTTCAATTATCACTCCTGATTAGAACAATCAGATGACATCATTACTGGGCATGGAAGAGGTAAAGGAAGTGAAAGCTTACTCCTTAGAGGAGAGAGAAAAAGTAACCAGATGGCTCACCGAAAGTTCTTCCAAGTTTTATAGGAAATTGTAGGGGAAGATGTTACAAGGATGGTGAAAGCTTTTTTTTTTTGTGAATTAAAACTTCCTAGATTTATCACTCACACAAATTTAGGATGATTCCTAAGAAGGAGAATGTAATATGCTTTACTGATTTAAGACCATTAAGCCTCAACACTTGGAAACAAGATATTATCAAGAGTCCTATATGAAAGAGTTTGGTACAGTACCGCCTGAAATTATATCCAAAACTCAGTCGGGGTTTGTAAAGGAAGGAGTATTACGGAAAATGTACTCCTTACACAGGAGATAATTGGAGACATAAACAAGAGAAACAAGTGGCAGAATGAGGTAGTGAAGCTTGAAATAGCAAAGGCCTATGAGAAAGTTCCTTGGATATACCTCACTAAGGTATTAAGGAGGTTTGGTTTCTTAGAAGTAATAATAGATATGGTATCAAGGCTTCTTTCAAATAACTGTACTCTGTCCTAATGGACAGTCATATGATTTCTTCAAATCTTCTAGAGTTTAAAGCAAGGTGACCCTATATCACCCGCTCTATTCATCATTGTAGCAGAAGTTATGGAAAGAGGATTAAATAGACTACATGAAGACATAGAATCAGAGGTTTTGGGATGCCAAAATGGAGTCCACAAATAAAAACACTTATCCTATGCTGATGATACTATACTGTTCTGTTCAGGAGACAAGAAATCAGTAACTAAAATGATGAGGATTCTAGGCAGATATGAAAAAGTATCAGGGCAATTAATGAATAGAAACAAGAGTTTTTCTACCTTCATGAAAAGACTCCTTTGGCAGTAAGTCTAAAGCTACAAAGGTAGACAAGAATCATGCAGGGCTCTTTCCTCTTCATTTACCTAGGATGCCCTATTTTCTATGATAGACAAAGAAAAACATATTATGAGGAGCTGATAAGGAAGATATCAAGAAGATTATTGGGATGATAGAATAAAATTCTTACCTTATGGGGAAGGTATGTATTGATTGCCTGGTGTGTTGCAGTCTATTCCCATATACCTATTAACTGCAACGAATCCTAAAAAAGGAGTGATAGATCATATGCATAAAAATTTTCAACAAATTCTTTGTGGAGAAAACTGGAGGGATTACGCTTAAACATTGGGTTGCCCGGGAGGAATTGACTCTCCCAAGAGAAGAGGGGGCTTGGGCTTCAAGTCCTTGCATGATTTCACTAAGGTTTAAGTGCTAAGTTATGGTGGAATTTCAGAACATCTACAAACTCCTTATGGAGTACTTTCATGTGGAACAAGTATTGTACAGAGGTACACCCTATAATTGCTAAGGGAATGGGAGCTTCACATATTTGGAGAAGAATGATAAGCATCAGAGATGAGGCAGAGCAGGAAATTTGGTGGCAAGTTAAGGAAGGGAATTTCCAGCTTTCTGATTTGACAACTTGACCCATCAAGGAGCACTATATTACACAGAAGAGAATGCAACTGGGGAATCTGAAAAGGAGGTAAAGGGATTCATTATTAATGAAAGCTGGGAAACACAGAAATTGAGAGGCAAAGTTTCAGATAAAATGGTAGAGCATATAGTGGAAACTGTGGATTCCAGATATTATGAAGGGATAGACAAAGCATGGGGGATGGACAATACTTCTGGAAAGTTCACTGTAAAGTCAGCATACAACTTTCTAAGAAGGAAAAGGGAGAAGATGGAGTGGTGCAATAACATATGGTTGAGAGGCTTGCCTTTTAAAATTAGCTTTTTCCTCTAGAGGGTTTAGAGGAGAAGGGTTCCTACTGATGACAACTTGAAGAGATTAAAATTCAAGTAGTTTTTAGATGCTACTGTTGTGAGGATCAACACATGGAAATCATGTCACATTTATTTCTAACAGCCAACATAGCTCAAAATCTATGGAGGCATTTGCTACATGAAGGAATTCAAATGGAGGGAACACAATTTGTATCAGATGATTCTTAATTAGAACCATCCAGGGCCCATCAAGTTGCAGAGTACCCTAAGAGCCACTCCGGCCATCATCATGTGGAATTACGGAAGAGGAGAAATGCTAGGAGACACATGGAGACCTGAATTTCTACAAACTCTATGAGATTACCCAATTTGCAGCCAATTTTTAAAATGCAAATATCCTTGGAAGAATATACCGGGAAGGTGGGGAACATAGGTGGACTACCTAGCACATTACAGACCCAGGCTTCACTTCAAGGTGGTGAAATGGAGTTTCCTACAACTCAACTCGATCAAATGCAAAGGTGATGGCATGCAGAGGCAATCCAGGGGTGAGTACTTATGCTTTTGTTATTAGAGATAGGAAATGAGACCTAATCTATGCTAAAGCACAGGAAACAGACATCACTACTAATATGAAAGTAGAGGTCATGGCAATATGAAAAGCTTCTCTAAAATACTGTGTCAACACACAAAGGAATAAGATCATTGTGGAAACAGATTCTCTTGGCATACCAAATGCTAATTGGAGAATGGCAACATCCATGGGAAATACTGAACATGTTAGAAGAGATACAACGCATGATGGAAGGACTAGAGATTAAATACAACACATCTTTAGGGAAGCTAATCAGCTCGCAGACAACATAGCAAATAGTGCTTTTAACAGAATTGGCAAATGCATATACAACATTTTTCAAGATCTACCATAAGAAAGCAGGAAAATACTAAACATTGATAAGGCACAGATTCCAAACATGAGGATACGAACAAGGCAGATTATCAATGCTTAACCATAACAAAACACAATAGCAGATGACACACTACGCTATGTTACATTTACAAAGTACCATTACTATGGTTACATAACTATGAAATACTATTGGTCTATGTCCTAGACAGCTTCAAAAAATCATCTACCAACAAAAGAGAGGGCTTTTTCAGTCTGACCAAGCGAATAGGATTCACCATAAAGATCATTGAAAATGGAGCTCTGAGGCAACTATTTTTCCCATATCTGCATCATCAACCCAGGACCTTCGTGGAGTGACTGGCACCTCTGGAGCATAACTGATTTGTACCTAAAAAGGAGTTAGTCAACAGTGGGATACAATAAAAGGGGATTTACAAAGGTATTTACCTCTTTTTGAGATGCAGAGAGGTTGAACAATGGTAGATAGGAGGACGATTAAACACCCAGAGCAAGAGGCGGAGTGTTTGGAAGCTCAAATGGGAAGCCATGGTGGAAGCGGAAATGGAGCAAATAGGAAACCCTATCCGGATGGGGAAGGGTTCAAGATATATAGGGACCTTTGTTGGGTCAGGTTAGCAGATTGGGCCTGTTGGGCTGGAACAAAAATTAGTTCTTTTTGTTTGTTTTAATTTGTTTTTGTTTGTGTTTTTCTGCTAGTTTTTATCAATAATAGAGCCTTGAGCTCATATTTTAATTAAAAAAATAAGAAAAAAAACATAATTTGTTCTCAAAACATAGCTAAGGATGAGCAAAATATGGTTAATAAATGTGTAAATGCGTCCTACATCACCAGCCCACTCTTAAACTATTATTTATCCTCAAACAGTATACTACTTCCCTTCTTATATTTAATTACAAAATTCACCTTACGAACATGTCTACTCCACCAACAACTCACTAAACATGCGTACAACATTCAAAGGTTTATGCTTGAAATCACTTAGCTTCTACAACTAACTTAACAAGATATATTTGGCTAACATAAATTATATGTAATTTAGCAATCAAGATATACCAAAAGTTTACACAGTATGTTCCCTTAACTAGGAGAGGTGCCCCTTACACACACAAGATATATATGAAAATATGAACTGGGCATAATTAGCACATTATCACTCACTCTACCAAAGAATTCAACATGCATGCAAAAGACAACCCATAGGTTTGCCCTTAGTGTAATACTCCGCTAATATAGACTATTAAATCTAATATCAATTAGGACTTAAATTGATTGAAATGTAGGTTAAGAGATGGGCAGGAACTATTTGGCCAAAACAATGACTGTTCTCCCTAAGCACTTTAATACTTCACAATTCTTGACTTCTTTTAGCACATTCTTTCAATCTCCTATTTTCTCCTTATAATCTCCTTTTGATTTTTAATTTTCAACTTAGCAACTAGTGGGGAATTTTAACTTTAAGCACATTCACAATTTTTTTTTATTTTCATTCTTCCATTTTTTTCAAGCTTTTTTCTTTGTCTTTCCCCACTAATATCACCCCTCCTTGTTTAGCAAATTTTCTCCATTTTCTTTTTCTTCTAATTTTCACACTTAGTTTTTCCCTTTTTCTCCATTGAAGCCCTATTATGTAAAAATTTGTTTTATAGTTCTCTAGGAGTCATTTGGATCAAATAAAAATCAATAGAACAAAAAGAGATTAAACTTGTAATATGGCTTTCAAAAGAATAGGCTAAGTCTCAACATGACTAACTAGGATAATTACATCAAGGTAGGTAAAATAGGGATACAAATAGGCTACCAAAGAAATGTCTATATCACTTCCTAGATTCAACATCCTCATTTCGCTTTATACATGCACAGAGCAAGATCTAGGCATCTAATTGAAAGCATGGAGTGTACTAAAACATATCTCACATACATAATGGCACAAATGGTTCAACAATACATAAGATTATGTAGCACATATATCCTTATTGAATGCATAACATTATTAAGTCCAAATTTTTCAATCATAGGAGTCAAGTTCGAAAATTCTAAGTGTTTTATATTTCACATTTTTTGAGTGAATTATAAAGCCCACGATAATCAAGTGAAGCACCTAGCATTCATATGCTCAAGTTCTTGTTCTCCTAATGCCTAATTTTTCTTTAAGAGACTGGCCATATCCATCATCGGGAATAATTATGACTATGACTAAAAAATAATCTAGACCCTCTAATCGGTTCTAAGGATTATCCACCAGAAAAAGTACCGAAATAAAAATCGGGAAAACCCAAACAAAACATACTAAAATCACTACAAGTTAGTAGTAGTCAAGTCATACATCTCAAAAAAATCTAGGTCCACCATAAACAAATTTAGCAATCAAGGCATATATGGTACAAGAAAGTTTACTTCTCCCACCCCACACTTAATCAATAGCATTGTCTTCAGTGCTAAAATAATAATCCACAAGTAAAAGAGTGAAATAAGAACTCAGGGCCTAGTCCTTGCCATCTATTAGATAAAAATTATGCCTGAACACCTACTCCGTGTTGCGGACCTCAGTGTGGAGGTTTTGCTCCGCGCGACGCAGAGTACCTTGCTAAATTTGAGATTTTTCCCGCACACACTTGAGCGCACAAATCAAAACTAAAAATTCTCAGAAATAAGACAAAAGTTAAGTTACCTTGGGTTACCTCAAAAACAACACATGATCTAATGTCGCGGCACAACGTGAGTATCTTGATTTCTCAGACTTCATCAAGGTACCCCTTGGATTGTCTCCCAAGAAGCGTCCGATTTAATGTCGCGGCATGATTCTCTCCATTACAAATGAAAGAATCAAGGACAACAACAGGAAGAAAAGTAGGAATAAAGACTATAAGAAGACTTTTAAACACCACCATTTCTAAACTGTATTCCCCGACAACAACGTCAAAATTTTATCACGTCCAAATTACACCTCGCAATGAAGTATAAAGCAGTCCCTGTCAAATATAATAACCCAACTAGGTTATGGTTGATCCCGTAGGGAATAGGGATGAAATAATATGTAAATGATGAGTAAATGAACCTATATTAATATTTCGGAAGGGGGTTCTCAAATAAAAAGAAAAAGCAATTCTAACAATGATTGAGATGTTATCAAATTAATGATAACAAATTAGAATTGTGTTCCACATAATTTTATAACATAGCAGGCTTATTTTATTAGTGATCTATCCCGAATTTTGTGTAAAACTGACGATTAAGTTCATCTAATGTCTCTCGACCTACATAGATGAATTTCACCTAAATCATCTCAGACTTTAGGTGTGTATATATTGTGCTCCTATAGTCTTAGTTTAACTTTTTTTGGTTAGAGCTCAAGTTAATTAGATGAGGGTTGGTAGCCTTAAATTACCACTATTTTTTCTTAACTTCAACCTTTTTGGTCGAAAGGTTGAAGATACAGACAATTAACAAATTAAGACAATAATAATCCCCTCAATTCACCATTCAAGAATCACTATTTTATTTTACCTACTTCTGTTAATCCATCATGGTTCCCACAACCCTAGCTTAAGAGATTTAACCGTTCATGTTTATGAAGACAATAATATAAAATGTAGAAGAAATCATAATGAAATACTTACTATAAAATGAAATGTTTAACAAATCTCCAAAGCTTAATTGAGTCACAAGAACTTGATGAATTCTCCAACAATATTTGACTAAGCTGTTACACAAATTGTTGCATAATAATTGAATTATCTCCAAAGGTGCACAATTAAAGCATATTGCAAATGGCATATATATATATATATATATATTAGTAGATTGCTTCCTCATTATTCATGCTTGGATTGAAATTGGTTTTTACAACTTCTGTTCCTAGTCGTACTGGGATTGGCATTTTGGGCCTCCTGCACACTGCCCGTACATCGTGTTGCTCATAGCGTGAGAAGCCTGGCATGCCGCTGCTCCATGAACTGCCTCTGCCTGCACGTCGAGGTGCTTGGCAACACAGGTGCCCAGCAAATGCCAACTCTATGACATTTGTTTCTTTAATCCTGTTTTACTATACTTGCTCTTTTTAGCCATAATTAAGCCCAAATCCAGCACTTTAATACCTGAAAATATCTAACCATGTGCCTTGGCTCTTTTTCACATAAATCAAATTAAACAAAAGAAAACACACATAATTTATTCTCAAAACATAGTTAAGCATGGGCAAAATATGACTAATAAATGTGTAAATATGCTCTTCATCTAGCACTCAAAACCCTTGGGGCAAGTTCTTCAAATACAAACTTTTCATCCTTTCTCCAACAACCTCCATAAGCAAATTTTCAAAAGTCCTTAATAAACCGCCGATAGAAATCAGCATGCCCTAGAAAATCATGGATCCCTTAACAGAGATAGGAGGTGAAAGTTTTAAAATAACTTCAATTTTTGCTTTTTCCACCTCGATACTCTTTTCAAAAATCTTGTGCCCCAACATTATCTCTTCTGTGACCAAGGAATTGACATTTTCCTAGTTTAGTACCAAATTTGTCTCTTCACATAATATCAACATTGTTAAGCAAGTGTGCTAACCAATCCTCAAACAGAGTCACCCACCAATCGAAAGTCACTATAAATACCTCTATAGTGTCCTCCACCATGTCTGAAAATAAGGAACATCATGCATCCCTGAAACTTGCTTGGCATTGATAACTTCAAAAGTCATCCACTTGAAAGTGAATGTACCATAAGGAAAGGTAAATGTTATCTTTTCTAATCCCTTGGTGCGATATCGCTGTATCTTTAGTATCCATCAAGAAAGCATTAATATGCTCTCCTGCAAGCCTACTATCATCTGATCCATAAAGGGTGGTGGGAAGTGATCTTTCTCAATGCAACTATTCATCTTTCGGTAGTCCATGCATACTCTCCATCCAGTGACTATTTTGTTGGTACAAGCTCATTCTTTTCGCATTTTGAACTACTGTCATTCTCCTTTCTCTCTGGTACATGTTGCACCGAATCACCCATTGGTTGACAAAGATTGATAGACCACCCTTGTAATCAACCACTTAATAATTTCCTTCTTGATCACATCTTCATAATTGATTTAGCCTCTGAAGCTTAAACTATGTATACAATCTTCTTTCAGTTTAATCTGCAAGTGTGTATCCTTAGTGGGATACCAATAATGTCGACAATGGTCCAACTGATAGCTCTTTTGTAGGTTTTAGAATGGAGATCAACGCTTCCACCTGCCCATCCAAATATAAATTATTGTATAGATTGAATACTGGTAGTGTATTTTGAGGGCCAAGAAATACATATCAAGATAAGTGGGCAAAGGTCTTAAGCTCCAACACCGGTGGCTCTTCTATAGATGGCTTAGCGGGAGGAGGGGAGGGGGTGTTACTCTATTTTTAAATCAAGATTCAACTTTTAGGTGCATATGAATAGACACCCTTTCCACTATAGCTTTTACTTTATTTCATCAAACCTAACATTATTCCATTCAAGAGACTTCTTCAATGAGGATGTCAGGGCTTTAGTTGTACAACTCTCCTCTATCAAATCCACAACTGTTTCATTAACGAGAAATAATCACATATGACACTAAATCTCATTCGCTGTCATATGATCCTCATAGACATTGAATACTTCCCTGAATGTTCACAGCCCAAATTTTAGTTCTCACTTTCCATGTATACTACTACTCTTCCTGTGGCTAAATTAGGTGCATCTAAAATAATGGATACTTCAAAATCAACACCGCAATCTGACGACAAAGTCTACTAGAAAGATAAATCTCTCTACTCTGACTAAGACATCAATCTGTATACCCATTAGCCTTTCTACTGTTTGGTCTACCACATTAGCTACATTTTGGTAAAGCTTGGTCTATGGTCTCATAAGCCCAACTACTCATATACTACAAAGACATCAAATTTATGCTAGCTCCCGATCACATAATGTCTTTATGAAATTCTGGCTCCAATAGTACAAGGTATTATCAAAGCTCTTTGTGTCTTCCTTTATGCATTAAGGAGTATGATGCTATTGCACTGTAGTGGTGAATGTTATCCTAAGGGTTGAAACTTATTGTCTCTCTTTTTCGTTACCAACTCATTCATGAACTTTGCATATCCTGACATTTGCTCCTAAGGGTTGAAACTTATTATTCTCTTTTTCGTTACTAACTCCTTCATGAACTTTGCATATCCTGACATTTGCTCTAGTGCTTCCACCAACTGGATATCGCAGATAGCTGCTTTAACATAGAAATAAACTTGTGAATTTTCTCATCTTTAGATTTTCTAAGGCAGAAAGGGGGAGGCACCTTTGAAATCTGTGTGTACACTTTCTAATTTTCTTGAGCTTTTCCTGCCTCTACCTTGATTTCTTTCATTTGTGATCCCTCCTCTGTTCTTTCTTCCTCCATAGTGCGCACCAAAGTGGAAATGCCAGCATGTTTCGGGTCTTACTGCACTCTTCTAGCGGTGTGTCGCGGGGCTTAATGCACACTTCCAGTGGCACATTGTGTGTCTCATTGCTTTAACTTGCTGGTGCATTGCAACCTTTAATGCAGGGGTCTGACAGTGCACCTTGCTTCTACCAGGTTTGAGTTGTTTTCTTCTACATTAGACTCCATTCTAGGTATTTGCCGCTCAACGGTGGTCTTTCCACCCTGTTGATAACCATTCATTGATCATTATCAGGTCTTTGCCTCAACTCTGGTGATATTTGCCCCATTTGGTTACTCCAACTATTTGATAGAGGATGAATGTGATTTACCAGCTTTTTACCCATACTAGAAAAGCTCTTTACACATTTTGTTTACAACGGATTCTATGGACTCAAGTTTCATTAGGACCTAGATAAGTATGGCTTCATCTTGGCTTATAGAGTCACTGGCTGGTGGTCTCCTATTTATCCAATTTCCTTGTTCTCCGCAACTGTAGCCTGACCTTATAGTTATAATGGTTTCGACCAATTCCGTGGGTCGTGCTGCCAGGGTGCCCAGATTAGACACTAGGGTATAAGCTTGGAAATTCTCCATGTGATAGTTAGCAAAATTAGTCTTTTCTTCATAATCGGGGTAGTAGTCATCATAATTCGGAGGTCTCCCTTGCATGTTAACTACTTGCACCTTTTTTTCATTCATAGTGGTCAAGTTCTTGGTGATTAGTTCCATCTGAGCTTTTATATGGGCCGTGGTTCTTTGATCACGTTCCTATCTCTCTCTGTAACTCAGCTGGCATTTGATAACGCTCAAACCACACCTCCTACTGAATTATGAAATGGACATTGTCAATAAAGAACCCAATAAAGAGGTTGGGGTCGTCCACATGGAATATGAAAGATCTAGACTAACGCCTATAAGTGAACTTGTTGGTGAGTTACTCCAATTGGGGGGTTTAAGAAAAATAATAATAATAATAATAATAATGATTGAAATTGTGATGTAAAATCTTGTTAAAACTAACTAGGGTTTGTGTTCCCCATGGTTTCATAACTACTTCAGGTATACACACGTGATCAATACCAATGCTTATTTGCAGAACTGATAACTAGGATTCATTCAAACGACTGGTTCGCCCCTATTGAATGACTATACTCAATCATCGGGTCAGGTCTCATGAACGATTTTAGATTAACCGTTATCAATCTGTTCCAAATTTAATATCCTGCGACCACAACTCAAGTTAATACAATGATCATCAAGATCAAGGCTTTGTTGTAATTCTCTTTTCCTAATCTCTACCTATCTAGGCTCAAGCAAGTAAAGAATTGGGGTAATTCCTAACGTTGTACACTGTTAAGAATCGTTTAAGCATGAAGAGAATACAATATAAGCATTTTGCATTGGTTCTGAATCACTTTTGTGCAACCCTAGCTCATTAATCCATCATAGTTCCCATAACCCTAGCTATGGAGGTTTTAGCCTCTATAGTTGCATGATTGTGATATGCGTTCATGATTGAACACATGAATCAATACTTATAATTGTAGAGGAGAGTAAAACTTCTTTGATTATATTCGAAATAACTCAAGAACAATTCACAAAGATCAAGAAGAAATCAAGAAAAGGTTAACAAGCCAATCAACTCAATTCTATGTTGTCTCGATGTTCTCTAAAATTCTCTACGTGTTCTCCATTCTTCTTTTTTTTTTGAAAAATAAAACATAAAGAGTATTTATATAGACATAAGAATCCTTTTCCTAAACTAATAGGGTAATTTTCCAAAACTGGTGCCACCTGAGCCACGACAGATCCTACGACCCGTAGCAGGATTGTACGGGTCGTACCTATTATTGGTATGTCCTTGTCTAGCTGAAATTTGGCTAAGTCTTGGGCCTTGGTACGACTCGTACATGCTTCCTACGAGTCGTATTATTCTTCCATGGCTTGACTATGAGAATTCTCAATTTTTCTGAAGTTCTTCATGAGTATGATGGTATGACTCATACCTTGACGTCATGACACTATCTATCCGTGTCAGGAGTCAGCCTCTTGTGCAATTCTTCTGAATATTTCCACAACTCAATGCTACGACTGGTACAAGCATTGTATGACTCGTACTAAGAGTCGTAGGATGCACTCTTCACACCTCAACTATCTGAAACTTTTCACGATCTTCAGTACGACTCGTATTGAGTCTATGACTTTAGCCTATTTTCTGCACTTTCAGTCTATCTTTTGCACATTCTTGCTCCAACACCTATTTGTCTTGTAACCAAAGAAAAAGTGCCTTATATCTATATAAACACACCTAAGTCCATGCTATTTTCTTAGTTTTGAGCGTCAAAAGTGTTGTAAACTCACAACACATCAACACCCTCAACTTAAGACTTTTGCATGTTCTCAGGAAAAGAAAAGAAAAAACTAAACACAACGCTCAACTAGAAAATAAACCTAGAATACTATAGCCAATACCAAACAAAACTTGCACTATACATTCAACTACTTTTGACCCTCTTTCCATGAACCAATATCAACTAATGTACTATAAGCAATCACAAAACATGCTAAGAAGGGATCAAGACATGTCATCTAGCTATCAACAAGCAATCAAGTCATCACCGATGCTTTTTCACTTAGACCAATGGTAAAAATAAACATAACCTATGTACCCTCACAACAAATGAAGTCCTCACTCATATATATATTGTCAGATATTATATAGGACTAAACAATTATACTCTCACTCTCACAAAGAAGTTTCAAGTACTGTGTATCAGATACCATAGGCTTGCCCTTATTTTCTCTGCTTCGGTCTGTCAAATGGTCAGATTAGGATCACTATAAGACTTGTTGTGGCTTTTGATGTAAGATTTAGGGCTGGACATGATAGATATGAAAGATTTTTGAGTGACTATCCCTTCCTTGGCACTGCATACATTGACTTCACCGTTCACCTATTTCACCCTATTTTTTTGTCTCATTCCTTTTCCTCCCTTTTCACCTCTTTTGTATACATTTGTATGGGTGTGGTGTATTTTCCACCTTTTCAAGAATTATCATTATTTTATTTATTTTTTTCTTTTGAATTCTCTTTTTCAAGATTTTCAACTTTTTCATCTGTTTTTTATCTGTCACACCACACCTCATTTTTAACCTTTTCTCTTTTCTTTCCATTTTCCTCATTTTCTCCATTTATGAACCCCTACTCTAGCCACCCTCAACTTAGGCATTTTTCCTATGTTCAGGTTCACAATATCCAAGGAGGGACCAAGGCCAAAACAGGTTCATTATAAAAAATGGGTACGGTTCATCTGTTAGTCAAAGAAAAATGGTCTATTAAAGGCTCAAAATTGGGATCAAGGAAATCATATGATTTTGGTAGGGTCATTTAGGCTAAATGAGCTTTAAAAAATGACCTATGATCATATTCTAACCAACCATCCTTAGCCTATGCAAAGATCAACCAGGCAAGTTCTAGATCTTCAACACAGTACTGAACTAAGTATCTAACCTCACTCGCTAATGGCACATGACTTATATTCACTTTACCTGTCTAGTTTACACATGGCTTAACAAGACTACTCATGCTAATAAACTAAATGACATCAAAAGATCCACAAAAATCATGCATGCAGTCACAAATACATAGTTAATGCATCAAAAAATTTAAACAGGGTAATTTTTTTTCAAAAATTCAAAACCAGTGCACTTTCATTGGCTGAGTATTCCTAAGTTATTTACTAATTAAACAAAACTCACAAAATAAGAAAATAAAATCCTAAACATGTCGGTTCTACTAGATAGCATGCTCGAGGTAAAAGAAACACGGCAAGAAAAACCCTCAGACGAATCCAAAAATTTCAAAAATTATAAGTACACCCCTCCCTTTTTTGAAAATTGTGCTTCATCCCCGAAGCATGAACTACAAGAACAGAGGGAAAGGAACATACCTGTGGCACTCTAGGCGCTCCTGTCATCCTGCGGAGGAGGTATCTCCGCTGTAATCGTGGCACTAGCGGTGGCCGGCGCACTCAATGGTGTATCAATAGGGGGAGTGGTTACCCCCTTAGTAGTCTCGGCCATCTCTACGGCCTCTGTGATGATCGGGGCTGAATGTGGCTCACCCGAAGGCTCCTTGCCACTAGCAAGCTCAGACTGAGCCATGGTAGAGCTGCCTGCTCCTCTAGCTCATTCCTGCAGCTCTGACATATGTGAGTCATGAGTCTGTAGGCTATCTGCTCGTGCCGTGCCTACTTGCGTTATCTTCTTTCTTTCTTTCTTCCCTTTCTTCCTCAAACGTTCTTCTCCAACATCCTCGAAGACTCTTTTCTTCCCTTTTTCTCTCGCAGCTGTCATCGGCCCCTAGTAAGCTGCCAAGTCAATCCCCTCATCAGGCTCTTCATCAAGGTCCAGAAGAGTGGGGGCTGATATGACTGGCCGGTTGTCGTGATGAAAACTCGACCACTTAGCTCCGAAGAGCCCCCAACTCCTCACAAAGACTGCTGGTATTCATCTACTCTGCCATATGTATGTTGAACCGGTTCTCAAATCCATCCAGGCGAGCATGTAAGGCCTGTGTTGTTGTGTCAATCTCTTCTTTGACTCATGGCTTCACATTCTCCATCATAGCCTGGATTTTCTTTTGGCCATGGTTAACCTCTTGGCCAATTTCTGGAGAAAATCATGGGGCACTAGGACATACCCTGCTGGAATTTGAGTCGGAAGGCTAGGCAATGGTGTAGCAGAAGTGGTAGGAGCTGCCTCTGAATACCGGCATCGTAGCCAGTGCCTCGCTCTACTCCTGTGAGGTGTGGACATTCACCTGTGCGCCCTCTGCTAGCTGAGTCTATGGAACTGCTATGTGAAGTTGGGCTCTACTCACGGGGTTCATTTCATCCCGAATTAATCCAATGTCTGCTATCCTCTGCCCTCCAATCAAGTGCTCCTCACCCCATCGCACTAGCACACCTGCCTCTTTGCATAATCTGAAAATGAGGCTCGGGAAGGGGATGGTAGTTCTCAATCCCACAACCTGATCTCGTATTTCCCTCTGCAATGATCCTTGGGATGTTGATGGGATGTCTATACATGAGGCATGCCATAAGAGTTACTCTATCTGCGATCAGAGTGTTGTCATTGATGGTAGGTGCTAATCGGTGGCGCACTAATGTCCAACAGGCTTTAGCTATGAAGTTGAGTGAGTTTTTGGTAACCTGCTTTCCACCTCAGACCCATTTTGCTTCTTCTTTGTCTTCAGCTATAACACCTGCCAACCATTGTAGCTGCCTCTGTCTCTCCTCAAATCCCAGCTACCTGAGTTGCCTCAGTGCCTCCACTTGGAACTCATATTCTGGCGTGGCATGTGGAGGTACGAACTGGGGACCGTACAGGATCCGAGAGATAGTCCGCTCAGAGATGTCTACCTCATGCCCTCTGACTATGATACTCTCTAATCTAGGTTGGTCTTTCACTTTCTGCCCTTTCTTTGCCTTTTACTCCATGGTCGCCAAGTAGTTGGTGTAGAACTCTCGGACTATCTCTGAAGTGTACTGGTCCGGAGTCCTAGCCATCCATTCGAGCCCATAAAAGCTGAATATCCACTTCATATCCTCTACTTCATTCAATGTGTTTGTAAGGATCTGCGGTTCTTCTTGGATGCTCCGCCTAAGTTTGTTTTTGGTGGTCAGAGCAATGCCTTGTTCATATATTTCCTGTGCTCCTGGCACTCTCCACCGGATGGTACGACTCTCCCTAGGCAGGATTTGCTGCTGCTGCTCAGCATTGGGAGCCTCCTCCCCAGACTCAGAATTGCCACTTGCCTCTTCGTATTGGGTCTCCTCAGAGCCTTCTTCTGCATTTGAGCCGCTTCTTGACTCCTGATTACCTTCTTTAGCTCCCTTCTTAGACTGGGGAGATTCGGCAGATGTGGCAGTAGCTGTGAAGGTTTATGCTTTGGCCTTTGCCCTAGTGGTTTGGGTTCCGTCGGTGTCTAATGTATCAACCTGGTACTCCTCAACTGAACCACTAGGGGAGTTTCCTGCTTGCTCAGGCTCAGACTCAGATGTTTCATCATGTAATATCGTCTGAGTAGTTGCTTTGGATGCTTTGCGCATCAGCGTCATTGTACCTATAGAGAAGAGTGTTAGAATTCCATATCTGAAAAAGAAAAACAAGAAGAGAAATTCTCAGTATCTAACCACAGCTCAACAGTATGGGTCATACCTTGGAGGTACGACTCGTATGAAGTACCAAAAATCCTATGTGCACATTATGACTCAGAGGTACGACTCGTACCACGAAGGTACGACCTGTACCTTGAGTCGTCTGAGGATGCCCCTCCACTGCAAATTTCTCTGTATTTTTCCATGACTCATGGTACGACCCGTAGGTCGATTCCACGAGTCGTGGGAAGGACTATATTGCCTCATTTGAACTTTCCCTATTCAGGTCTTTGGTACGCACAGTACGACTCGCAGTGGCGAACCGCGAACTGTACTAGGTTTTGTACCTCTAGCCTTGACTTATTCTAGCTTGGGAAAGTCCCAACGAGCCATCCTACGAGTCATAGTAACAAGCCACGAGTCGTAGAGGCTTGTGAAGCCTGTCCCTGTCTCGATTTTGGTCCAGTTTACAGGATTCTTTTTCATGATTTAGGTACTCGGAATTCCCCAGGTCTAGGCATGTAGTTCAATCCATTTTATACTACTCATTCCTCCCCTTTTTAGTCACTAGCCGTAACTCAATTTTAAATGCTTCAATGCACAAGTTCATCCACTTTAAAAATTCCAGTCGCACATAGTCCTATAACACCCCTGGTCATTGTCTCCTTCAAATTTTTCGAGCAAAAACGAAGACTCGCAGGGGTTTTATCATCACTACATCAATCATATAAGTTTTTTCAATATTTAAAGCAATACACTTACTTGTTGCTGCTTACTTCGACTGGTAGTATGAAATTAGGGTTGAGATGAACTTGCTTGAGCACGAAATTGCTCGATTGTTCTTAGTTTTCGATTTATGGGTGTGAGGAAGTCACGAGTATGCTTCGTGGGTTCGGTTTAGATCGCGCGGGAGTGGGGTATGCTTCGGTTTGAAGTTTAAATAAGTGAGGGGGAAGATTTGAAAACCTGGGTTGAGTCGGGTTATTTCAAGGATTTTGACCCATCATGACTCATGGTACGAGTCGTAGGAAGGCCCCACGACTCATCCCTCGGACCCGTACTTTAGAGAGTTGAAAAATTACCTGGGGACCTATGAGAGTCTCTTATGACTCGTACCATACAGGTACAGTCCCTATGATGACTCGTAGTTCTTTACCTTGCATAGGTTGTATGGTTCACAGGCACAGTAAGTACTACGACCAGTATAGTTGAGTTACGAGTCATAAGACCAACTGTCCCTGAACTCCTTTACTGAAACACCTCTTTGATTCTAACCACAACTCATGCTACGACAACCCTCTCACGAGTCGTACTGAGAGTCATAACACCTACTTTTCAGCAATTTCTCTGCCACCATTTTTGTTTTTCCCTGCAGACTGAACACACATTAGTTAAATCATTTGAGTTTTCTCCCAAGAAGCGCTTGATTTAACATCGTGGCACGACGCAGGTGGCCCGGTTACTCAGAATTCACCAAGCCATCACTTGGGTTGCCTCCCAAGAAGCGCATGATTTAACGTTGCGACACGACGCAAGTCTCTTGACTACTCAAAATTCATCAAGTGACTCGAATTCATCATCAAGTGCTGAGACTACACTGAATTCCTTCGGTTGTTGTATTGACCGATAGATGTTGAAGGTGACCTCTTCTTTGTTTAGTTTGAACTTCAATTGGCCCACCTCCACATCTACTAAGGCCCTCAGTTGCAAGGAATGGTCGCCCCAAAATGATAGAGACCTCATAATCAACCTCGCAATCTAAAATCACAAAGTCTGCTAGGAATATGAATCTATCTACCTTAACAAGCATGTTGAACAGGATCCCCACTGGCTTCTTCACAGTTTTGTCGGTCATCAGTAACCGCATAGTAGTCGGTATGGGGGATCCTAAGCCCAATTTCTTGAATACTGCTAAGGGCATTAGGTTGATGCTTGCTCCCAGATCACCAAGTGCCCTTGCAAACTCGACGTTGCCAATGGTGCAAGGTATAGTGAAAGCACCCAAATCTTCTTTCTTTTGAGCAGGACTCGTGTAGCTATGGCACTACAGTGATGTACATTATCTACGGGCTCATAGCTTACGGACCTCTTCTTCGTCACTAAGTCCTTCATAAACTTAGCATATCCCGACATTTGTTCCAATGCCTCAATCAATGGTATGTTCACAGATAATTGTTTAAGCATTGATAGGTATTTCTGGAACTTACCATTTTTCGCCTTTTTCTTCATTCTTTGAGGGAATGGTGGCAATGGTCGCGGGATAGCTTTTTACATTTGAGTTGCTCCTTGATCAATGTCAGGATCTTTCTCACCTATTGGGGCCTCTGGCAACTCAGTGTTTCCAGCGCCCTCCATCTCAACACTCTTCTCATTCTCCTCAGTTATGCTCTCTTTCTTCCGTTCAACTACAACCAGAAAAGGGGGGTCAACTGTGGTCTTACCACTCCTAGTCATCACCGCCATGTAGTGGCCATCATTCTTTGGGTTCTAGATAGTGTTGCTAGGTAGTGTACCCTTTTGTCTAGGGTTTAGTGATGCTGCAGTTGCCCAAGTTGCTGTTCAATCTGCTTGATGGTTGTCACATGAGATTCCACTCTCTGACCCATGCTTGATATGTCACTACGGGTTTCCTTCAATTGATCATCAGTGGACCTTACCTTTTTCAGCATCTCAGCCATCATGCTCTCTAACTTTAACTGCCCAGCCTCTCCTTCTCATGCTTGGGAGGCAAATATATTACGGCTCGATCATTGCGGTAGTCGTCATTTCTTCTCTATTGTCCATCATGTTCACGACCTTGGCTCCTGTCTCTGTACCCATTTCGGCTATAGTTATCTCTGCATTGGTTCCGACGTTGGTTTCCAGAACCTTGGCGCCAACTGTCTTGTTCAGACGCTTAGGTGTTGGCTCAGAAACTTGCCACCTGACCATCCAGAAAATTTTCCTCCTCCTCGGAATCAGAATGATCTGCCCCTGGCTCCAGTCCTTGTGTCTCCACTGCATTTACCTTTTCGGCTCCTGCTCCCATAATGTGCTTTGTAAGCAAATCCGATGATGTGTGCATGTGAGCCAACTCTTGGTCGCATTCTTCTTCTTTCCTACGTTGGTCTGCAGTCAAACCAACAACATATGTATCGGCCGCTGCCTCTGCCTCCCTGGTATGCCATGCCCTGTTTGTTTTAGTCACCCTGTCAAGGATGGTAGCAGCTTGCTCCTAGGCGTGACTTATCAATGCTCCTTCTGCCACTGTGTTTGCCACAACTTTTGTGCTATTATTTAGAGACCTGTAAAAAATATCCAACAAACTATCATCTGGGATCTTATGGTTTTTGCACTTTTTCAACTTCTTCTTGAACCTCAGCTAGGTTTCATGAAGTGCCTCGATTTTGAGCTATCGGAAATTGTATATCTCATCCTTACGCTGCAACATTCTGGAGGGGGGAAAGAATCTCACCAAGAAGGCTTGCTTGAGTTCCCTCCAGTTGGTTATGGAGTCGTTGGGCAACTCCTATAACCATAAAGTGGCTTCCCCTGACAGAGAAAAGGGGAATAGTATGAGCCTGATGGCATCTTGGCTAACTCCAAACAACCTGTATGCCTTGCATATTCCAACGAAGTTCATCAGGTGTAGGTTGGCTTCATCCGTTGTGTGACCATTGAACACCCCTTTCATGTTTAACAGTTGAATCATGTTTCTCGTGATGTCAAATTTGGCCCAGCAGGCAGTGCTAGTGGTACAATTGCTCCAGTTGACCTAACTTCATCGATGTATGGGTCCTCATCATCGAAGAACTGAGGGGCAATTCTATGAACTCTGTTGCCTCGACCATGTCATCCGGCATTAACAACCTCTTCTTTGGCATCTTCCGCATCCTGAAGTGCAGCTTGCCGAGGTAGCTCGGCTTTCCTAACTTCTTCAGCTATGCGGGCATCTCTCTGTTCCTGGTTTTCCATTTTGCGCAGTGTACGTTCAATTTTGAGGTTTAACAAAATCAGGGGATTTCCACTAGTCCGTGTGCTTGACATCCACCAGAAAACAACCCGTGGGTATCGCAAACAAAAAGAAAATGTAAGTAAGGAAATAACTACCAAAATTCAAATACAAGCAATCACTCTAGTCTTAGTCGTATTCCCCGACAATGGCGCCACTTTTTGATAACGCTCGAACCACACCTCCTACTGAAGTATGAAGCAGATGTTGTCAATAAACAACCCAACAAAGAGGTTAGGGTCGACCCCACAGGGAATATGGAAGATCTAGACTAATGTCAGTAAGTGAACTTGTTGGTCAGTTACTCCAATTGGGGGATTTAAGAAAAAAAAATAAAAACAATGATTTAAATTGTGAAGTAAAATCAAGAGTTAGAACTAACTAGGGTTTGTGTTCCCCATGGGTTTATAACTGTTTCGGGTATACACACGTGATCAATACCAATGCTTACTTACAGAATTGATAACTAGGGTTTATTCAAACGACTGGTTCATCCCTATTGAATGACTATACTCAATCACCGGGTCAGGTCTCATAAGCGATTTTAGATTAACCATTATCAATTTGTTCCAAATTTAACTATCCTGCGATCGCAACTCAAATTAATACAATGATCATCAAGATCAAGGCTTTGTTGTAATAGGCTCAAGCAAGTAAAGAATTCGGGCAAGTCCTAACGTTGTACACCATTAAGAAATGTTTAAGAATGAAGAGAAAATAATACAAGTGTTTTGCATTAGTTTCGAATCACTTTTGTGCAACCTTAGCACATTAATCCACCATGGTTCCCACAACCCTAGCTATGGAGGTTTTAGCCTCTCATAGTTGCATGGTTGTGATATACATTCACGATTGAACACATAAATCAATACTTATAATTGTAGATGAGAGTAAAACTTCTATGATTATGTCCGAAATAACTCAAGAACAATTCACAGATATCAAGAAGAAATCAAGAAAAGGTTGATCACAAGTCAATCAACTCAATTCTATGTTGTCTTGATGTTCTCTAAAATTCTCTACGTGTTCTCTCTTCTTCTTTTTTTTTTTTGAAAAATAAAATATAAAAAGTATTTATACAGACATAAGAATCCTTTTCCTAAGCTAACAAGATAATTTTCCATAACTGGTGCCGCCTGAGCCACGACAGATCCTACGACCTGTAGCAGGATTGTACGGGTCGTACCTTATATCCACATGTCCTTGGCTAGTTGAAATTTGACTAAGTGTTGGGCCTTGGTATGACTCTTACATGCTTCCTACGAGTTGTATTGTTCTTCCGTGGCTTGACTCTGGGAATTCACAATTTTTCTGAAGTTCTTCACGAGTGTGACGGTACAACTCGTACCTTGATGCTACGAGTCGTACTGTCTATCAAAGTGTCAGGAGTCAGCTCTTGTGTGATTCTTCTGAATATTTCCATGGCTCAATGCTATAGCTCGTACAAGCATTGTACGACTCGTAATGAGAGTCGTAGGATGCACTCTTCACAACTCAGCTATCTGAAACTTTTCACGATCTTCAGTACGACTCGTGGCATCATCCTACGACTCATACGAAGATTGTGACTTTAGCCCATTTTCTGCACTTTCAAGCTATCTTTTGCACATTCTTGCTCCAACTATTTGTCCTGTAACCAAAGAAAAAGTGTCTTATATCCATATAAACACACCTAAGTCCATGCTATTTTCTTAGTTTTGAGCGTCGAAAGTGTTGTAAACTCACAACACATCAATATTCCCCTCGAGTGGTTTAGGACTGCAGTTTCAAACTCAATAATGTACCAGGCCTTGTTGGTCTTTGCAAACTTGTCTAGTATCTCATTGGCCTCTTTGAGAGTGTGCGCCATAATTGACCCTTCTGCCATGTCTTCAACAATCAACTTGTTTGTAAAGTTGAGTGACCTGTAGAATATATCTAAAAGAACATCGTCTGGAAGCTTATGATTTGGGCACAACTTTAGTTTCTTTTTAATCCTGAGCTAAGCCTCATGCAAGGATCCCCCCTTGTCTCTCTGAAGTTGTTTATCTCATCCTTTAGTCGAATCATCTGTGAAGGTGGAAAAAACCTCTCTAAGAAGGCTGTTGTCAACTCTTGCTAGGTGGTAATGGACTCATCTTGAAGCTTATTTAGCCACACTGTCGCTTCCCCTATTAGAGAGAACAGAAACAACCTAAGCCTAACACCTCCTATGTCACCCCTGGCAATTTGTAAGCATAGCATATTCCAGTGAAATTGATTAAATTTTGGTTGGGATTTTCTCCATTCAGTCCTTTAAATAGCCCCTTCATGTTCAGTAGCTGAATCGTATTACTAGTTATGTCAAATTTAACATTCACTGGCAGAGAGGGTGGCACTTTCTGTCACGCCTCGAGTCTACACCCTAGATTCAATAGCATTTTTAGGCCATGTGGTGTCAAGTGAGGGTGTGTAAGTGGACTCTCAAAAGATAGAAGTTGTGAAAGATTGGCCTAGACCAGTTAGTCCTTTGGATATCAGGAGTTTCTTGGGTTTAGCTGGCTATTACAGGAGGTTTGTTGAAGGATTATATCCATTGCAGCACCATTGACTAAGTTGACCGGGAAGAGAGTCAAATTTCAGTGGTCGGATGCTTGTGACAAGAGTTTTCAGGAGTTAAAGACTCGACTCACTTCATCCCCAATATTGACCCTACCTGAGGGTACAAATTGATTCGTGGTGTATTGTGATACCTCTAGGATTGGTCTTGGGTGTGTGTTAATGTAGTATGATAAGGTCACTACATATGCCTTTCTTAGATAGATCTCAGATTCAGATATGACCAGCTCAGAGTTAGGGAGAGTGACATTCCGAAGACAGCTATCAAGACTCGGTATGGTCACTATGAGTTCATAGTTATGTCTTTTTGACTAATGAATGCTCCTTTTTCTTTTATGGACTTGATGATTAGGGTGTTGAAGCAGTATTCGGATATGTTTGTGATTGTATTCATAGATGATATTCTCATATACTCTCGGAGCGAGGAGGATTATGTCACTCATTTGAGGATTGTGTTGCAGACCCTCAAGATCGCCAACTATTTGCTAAATTCAGCAAGTCTGAGGTTTGGCTGAACTCAATAGCATTCTTGGGTCATGTTGTGCTTAGTGATGATGTACAGGTGGACTCTCAAAAGATAGAAGCGGTGAAGAATTGGCCTAGACTATCAGTCTTATGGATATTAGAAGCTTTTTGGGTATAGCTGGCTACTATCGGAGGTTCGTAGAAGGATTTACATCCATTGAAACACTGTTGACTAAGTTGACCCAAAAGAAGATCAAATTCAGTGGTCGAATTCTTGTGAGAAGAGTTTTCAGGAGTTAAAGACTTGGCTCACTTCCGCCCTAGTACTGACCCTATTGGAGGGCACATATGGCTTTGTTGTGTATTGTGATGCCTGTAGGGTTGGTCTTGGTTGTGTGTTGATGCAGCATGGTAAGGTCATTGTGTGTGCCTCTAGACAGCTTAAGACTCATAAGAAGAATTATCCGACGCATGACCTAGAGTTGGCAGCGTTGGTGTTTGCCTTGAAGATTTGGAGGCACTATTCGTATAGGGTGCATGTGGATGTGTTCACGGATCACAAGAGCCTTCAACACATGTTCACTCAGAAGGACCTACATTTGCGGCAAAGGAGATGGATAGAGCTCTCAAGGACTATGATATGAGTGCCCTTTATCATCTGGGCAAGGCCAATGTAGTGGAATATGCCCTTAGTAGGCTGTCCATGAAGAGTGTGTCTCATGTCGAGAATGGAGTAAAGGAGTTGGTGAAGGATATCCATAGGCTTGCTCGTTTAGGAGTTTGCCTTATAGATTCGACGGATGGTGGTGTTATTCTTCAAAATGAGTTGAACTCTTCATTGGTGACAGAGGTAAAAGTTAGGCAAGATGAGGATCCTATCCTAGTGAAGTTGAAGGAAGCAGTCCGGAAGCAGAAAGTGGTGGTTTTCTCCCAAGGGGGAGATGGTATACTTCAATATCAGGACCGATTGTGTGTTCCAGCTGTAGATGACTTGAGAGAGCGGATGTTGAGCGAGGATCATGGCTCTTAGTACTCTATCCATCCAGGTGCCACCAAGATATACCGCGGTCTGCGGGAAGTCTATTGGTGCGATGGTATGAAGAAGGATATAGTGGAGTTTTTCGCTAAGTGTCTGAATTGCCTACAGGTGAAGATTGAGCATCAGAGACCTAGAGATATGCTTCAGAACATTAGCATTCCTACGTGGAAGTGGGAAGAGATCAATATGAACTTCATTACAGGCTTGCCATGCACCTACTGACAGTATGACTCTATATGGGTGATTGTAGATAGGTTGACCAAATCAACCTATTTCCTACCAGTCAAAACTACCAATTCAGCTGAGGATTATGCTATATTAAACATTCATGAGTTGGTTTGGTTGCATGGAGTTCCTTTGTTCATGATCTCAGATAGGGGTACTCAGTTCACCTCTCAATTTTTGAGATCATTTCAGAAAGGCCTTGGTACTCAGGTGAAGCTTAGCACAACTTTCCACCTGTAGACTGATGGTCAGGTAGAGCGGACCATTCAGACTTTGGAGGACATGTTGAGAGTTGTGTGATTGATTTTAAAGGTAGTTGGGATGATCACTTGCCTCTCATCGAGTTTGCCTACAATAACAGTTATCACTCCAGCATTCAAATGGCCCATTTGAGGCTCTTAATGGAGGGAGGTGTAGATCACCTGTTAGATGGTTTGAGATAGGTGAGGCTATATTGATAGGCCCAAATTCGGTTCATGAGGCCTGGAGAAAGTTCAGCTCATTAGGGAGAGGCTGAAAATAGCTCAGGGTCATCAGAAATCTTATGCGAATGTTAGGAGGAGAGAGTTGGAGTTTGAGGTTGATGATTAGGTGTTTCTAAAGGTGTCTCCTATGAAGGGAGTGATGTGGTTTGGTAAGAAAGAAAAGCTTAGTCCCCGATATGTTGGTCCTTAGAGGATTAGAGGCAAGTAGACAAGGTTGCATATGAGTTGGAGCTACCAGCAGATTTAGCTTCGGTGCGTCCAGTTTTCCATGTGACTCTGTTGAAAAGGTGCATTGGTGACCCAACCTTAGTTGTTCCAGTAGAGAGCATTAGTGTGAGGGATAGCCTTACTTATGAGGAGGTTCCGATTTAGATCCTTGATCGTCAGGTTTGAAAGTTGAGGAACAAGAAAGTAGCTTCAATGAAGGTTTTGTGCAGAAATCGGCATGATGAGCAAGCTACATGGGAAGCCTAAGCAGATATGATGGTAAAATACCCGCATTTTTCTCTTCCGGTGCAGTTCCAACATAAGGTACCATTTTCCCTCTTAGTACTCTATTCAATTTCATGTCGAGTCGCGTCTCTAAGTTTCTTTCATGTCATAGCGTGCATGTATGTTTCATGAATTTAGTTCAGTCATGTAAATCAGTTTAGAGCCAGTCAATCCGTCAGTTTTCAGCTATGGTTGTTCAGTTTTTGGATTGCAGTTCTCTTCCCAGCATTTCAGTATGCTTAACCTATATTCAAGGATGAATGTTCCCAAGGGGGAGATAATATAAACCTCAAAAGCCCATAAGATCAGACCCGAGGAGTGGAACTAAGAAACTAGGAAAATCTACACCAGGTCATAAAATGACTCGTCAGGTGACCCATTAAGTCTGCAATGGTGGAGAAAATGTTGATTTCCAATGTGCTTAACAGATTGAGGAACAAGTCATCAAGTCCCCCGACGACCCATTAAGTGACTCATTAAGTAAGAAAGATCAAGGAATGGAGAAGTGGTTGCAGTGGCAATGGGTCAGGGGACAACCCATCAAGTTTCTCAACGGATCGTCGAGTCCCTCGTTGGGTCAGGCAGTGTGATTTTTCTTGTTAGGTCATTAAGGGTGTTTTCATAATTCTTAAGTTTCTAACTCCTGAACTAAGTCATTTTAAGCTTTCTACAGGGTGTTTTTAGGGGTTTTAATCATCTTAAACCCTCATTCTACTCCTAACACTCCTAAGTGAAGATCAAATCCCCTCAAGAGAAGCTGGGGTTCTTCATYAAATCTTCCTCAATTCCCTTTGGRTTTCTAATCATGTTGAGAATTCTTCAARCCCRGGTATGTAGGGTTATTARTGGGGGAAAATCTTCCACCYTCATGMCCAATTTCACCCCAATTCTATGATTGCAAGTCTCCAAGCATGTCAAATTGAATTCTAGGGTTTTAAAYCAATTTTCATGAAATCTRCCATGCATTTTCTATGSGTTTAATACCTTCATGTTTTGAWTGATGTTCCATGACTATTAATGCAAATTTAACCTTAATTTACTTATTAATCCATGATTTAATTTTTATGAAGATTATGCCCTATTATGCATTATAAATTTCAAGATTATGAGTCTATGATTTTAAGTATGATGAATTATCTAGTATGCATGAATGCTATGAATCCTTAACTTATGATTCCATGATTTTGAATTATGAAGTTTATTTCAAGTATGTATGATTTTATGATTTGGGAAAGCCCATGTAAAGTCAAGTATGCTTTAGTTTTTAGCCGAGGTTTACACAATCAATTTTGAAATAATGTTTGGAGTCAAGACTCCTAAGTAAATGATTCAAGTTATATTTGAGAATATGATTATGATAAATATGCATGTTTTGGAGTAATTTCTAGCACCAACTAGGCCAGGAATTTCGAGGACCCCGATCTCTAAACTACGCGCCAACGTAGGATATATTCTTATTTGGGACTTCTCAAGATAGTGTTTCGCCCTCCTGAGAGCACACTCATGATATAATACCCTATTCATCCTTTGCCCTGGCAAGACTTGGATGGCTCTCCTCTACGTGGGCAAGACGTGGGATCATCATGTGCTCATACGTGATGGTTTTCAGTTAGAATAAGTTTCCCATGATTCCTCATTTTTTCATGTACTCATGTTCATGTCTTATGACATATTTGACCCATTGATCAGTTTATGAGTTTTTACTTATGTTTTCAAGTACAATATGCTATATGATTTCTACTTTTAAACCTTGGATCATTATGTTAAGCTTATGATGAATAGCTTACAAGTATCTATATTTAAGATATATAGCTTTTAGAATATAACCCTTACTCTCATGATCTATCTTGATTTACATGCATGATTTCATATTATCGTTTTACTAGCATGTTTTAATTTCTCAAAATATTTAGTATATTCAAAGTATTGACCACATATATGCTATATTGTCTCATGATATAGGTTCGGACGATCCATCTTAGTTCGCTGATAGTTCGCTCCTGATCAATCCAGCTCTATTCCCACTTGAGTGAGTCCTCATTCTCCAAGGATGTTATCACCTTTATGTTCTTATGTCACGACCCGAGTTCACACCCTAGCTGTAACATTGGACAAGGAACCCCGAGAGGCTCCAATTCGATCTATGGCATTATCACAGCATACACATAACATGGAAAACATCTAACATCCTGAACAAGCGGAAGAAATACAAGAATCTAATATGAACCATAAAGACAATTTAACCATACTTAGATACAACACTGAATCTGTCTAAACATGTCTGAAAGCCTTCTATTAAACTGATGAGTTGCTGGGACAAATCCCCAACTAACTCCTAAAGTCTGAAAACTGAAACCATATGAAAATATGAACATAATCATGCCCTAGGAGGTTGAGGACTCACCAATAACTGTTGAATAGGGATGAAGCATATCTAACCACGAGACCGAGTCTGGAAACCTGGATATAGCACAAAAAGACGTGTTGTCAGTACTTGGAATGTACTAAGCATGCGGGATAACAAAAAAAATTAAATAAACAAATATATGATAAGGATTTAACTAAATACATTAACATAGTTGCTTCAACATGTTATTGCACATACTCTATGATTCACATATACAAATATAGACATGGAACTTCTCTTTGAATCTCATTATATAACATCTTAGAACTCATGCATAAGGGTCAAGTTCTGAACATTTAATAAGTGCTGAATCTGAAATTAGTATCACATACTGTACTGAATCATTACTGATAACTGAGACTGATCATCATCTTATTAAGCAATTATAATCTGAAAGCTGGGTCATGCAAGACCGAATCATACTGATATCATCTTTAAGGGAGTCTCTCTTTACTATGGAGGATCCCGGCTGTACTAGGGAGTCACTCTCTACTATGGAGGATCCCGACTGATTCTAGGGAGTCACTCTCTACTATTGAGGATCCCGACTGATGCTAGGGAGTCACTCTCTTCTATTGAGGAGTTCTACTGATGCTAGGGAGTCACTCTCTACTATTGAGGATCCCAACTGATGCTAGGGAGTCACTCTTTACTATTGAGGATCCCGACCGATGCTAGGGAGTCACTCTTTACTATTGAGGATTCCGACTGATTCTAGGGAGTCACTCTCTACTATTGAGGATCCCGACTGATGCTAGGGAGTCACTCTCTTCTATTGAGGAGTTCGACTGATGCTAGGGAGTCACTCTCTACTATTGAGGATCCTGAATGATGTTAAGGAGTCACTCTCTACTATTGAGGATCCCAACTGATGCTAGGGAGTCACTCTTTACTATTGAGGATCCCGACCGATGCTAGGGAGTAACTCTTTACTATTGAGGATCCCGACTGTTACTAGAATCTGAGAGTTACTGGTCTGACATTATACATACATATATATCTGGTCTATACTATAGCAGCTAATCATAAACATGCACGTACCTTGCTTTCTTCATACACCCTTCATTTCGGATGGATTGGGGCTACTTTCTACTAACAACAAGCCCAACATTTGGAAATTATCATTCTCGTGCTTTATCATCGTAACTTGTATCATCATGGAACCATACTAGAGTCTCTTCATAGGTCTAACATTAATGGGAATCCTTAGATTCACATCATGCATACTACTTTCTCATCATCAAATTCCAGTTCATATTAGTCAGCATGTATCATAGAGACATTCATGACCCATATATTCAATTCATACTTTATCATGCATACATTGATTCATATAATCTAGATTTACAGGAAGCTATGTGCTTACTCATATCTAGACATATACAACGAAATGATGTGAGAAACGTACATCTTCATTTCATAAGACCCATTTCAAGATATATTCCAATTCATGAGAGGAATGCATTAGATAAGCCATTATCATAAAATTACTTCTTACCCAATTAATTCCATCAAGACATGCCTATTTTACTTTCAATTATTCAAGTCCATGACCTCTAATTTAATCTCATCACATCTATCATTGACATATTCAATTTCTCATGGGTAATCATATAATCGTCACATATTGAACATGGATGCAAGGGACTTGTGATAATTGAATGAACAATGACAAAACCTTATTTAAAACTCTAATCATTCATGAAGCATATTTCATAACTCCATACTTTTCATCACCCAACACATAATTCAAGATAACCCAATCACTTTATGCCATACTTATCTCATAGTCACAACGGATCTTGAAATTTAAAGAGTTGTAGGAGGATTCACCATTAATTTAAAACCCTAGTTCGTGCATCTTCTAGAATAGTAGAAATTGGGCATTTTAAATGAAAATATTTTGGGGCACAAGGATAGAAGAGTATCCTTGTTTAAACACACGCATACCTGGCAGAAGAACCCTGCTCGAAATCTTCCTTGAAGCTTGATGAACACCTTGGTGAAGTTCTTGAATCTTGAGAGGAGAGGAAGAAGAAGAACTTGAGAGATATCTTGAGAGAATGAGGGTTTAGGCTTGTAGAAATCCTTAGAAATGTCCCAAACAATACACAAAATGATGTAGTTTAAAAATTAAAAGCATAGGAGTTTGCAAAAATGCCCCTGAAGAAAATTGGAAATTTCCCCGAATCTGGAGTCACGACTCACGTAACGAGTCGTCGTCCCATCCAATGACTCATCATCTGGCCCATTAAGCACACTGGAAAATTCACATAGTTTTATCATCCTTCAAACCACGACCAACGTAACGAGTTCTTACTCCACCCAATGACTCGTTAGACCCATTTTTCAAGTGCACTGGAAAACTACTTCACAACTTCAACTCTTCTCATCTAATGACGTACATGACGAGTTGTTCCCATACTTAATGACTCGTCACATCCTTTCGTGAGCTACACTGACTTCTCACTTGATTCATTACCCAACGACCAATCTAACGAATCATTGCCAGGCAAGACGACTCATCAGGTCGTCTGTGGCCACTGGGCTTGCCATCCCCTCCTTACAATTCATCACAGGTCAAACCACGACCCGTTAGGTCTCCTAACGAGTCGTTCCCTGACTCGTTCTGAGGCAAATTTCTGTTGACTTTTCTGCTGAGCTTCTTCTAACTCCAAGGTCTAATCTCTAGGATTTTCGGGGTGTTACAATATCTCTCCCTTGGGAATATTCATCCTCCAATGTTGGTTGAACATACTGAAAAGATAGACACACAACCGATATTCAAATACCAATCAATCACAGCTAAACATCAATGGAGTACCTGACTCCGGAACAACCCTATGCTCCAAATCTGAATATCCACATCTAACATGCATACCATGGCATAAGGGAAACCGAAGAACATGATACCAACATAGAACTAAACAGAACACTTGAAAGAAAATCCTTTCCCCTTTTTACCTGGCACAGAACTAATACAGACTGATCCTTCGTTCTCAATTCGCTCCTCAATACTAAGCTAGGATTCACAATATCTAATATGACTGAGGGTAAGGATTTATAAGCACGAGTCATTCCTGACATCTGGAACTGAGCACATACATGAGATAGTCCGACTCTATTGAGTTAATAAACAACTTCTAAAGACTGAGTTCGAGCTAACCACACTTGGAAACATAAATTAATACACATAACTGATTCACAATATTAAAATGAGCATAAAGAACTCATAGAGCAAAACGGCATCACTGTCTGAAGCGGTTACCTCTAAACATTGAGAATCTGCATATAGGTATGTACATCGCTTTAACTTCAACTGAACACAAGGGAATTTATCTAAACCTTGAGGAGATTGATATAGTGCAACTGCTAAGGCTGAAACTTCTTTATGAGCATTCTCAAGGTCTGACTTACTACGCATACTCACTATCTGCCCCTTAGCTTAAAGTCATCATTCTAAGACTCCCAAATCTTCCTTAAGGTAAGGTCAATTTACAACCTCCTAGTTTCTCTTCCACCGCTAGCCTTCACTACAAGCCTCACACTAACAGTTATTCACATTACCCATCGACAACCTATTATTGCAATTACAACAGGGCTTCTTATTCAATACTGGGCTGACATGATATAAGGGATAAAACATAATTTACAACATACCTGTGGCCACTACTGGCGACTTGCCTTTATCCTAGAGTGTTGTTCTGGCATGGGAGTGGTTTTGACGACGTCTGCCATCTGGGCTAGATATAGCATCCTTCTGAAATGGGTGAGCTATAGGGGCCACTAAAGAAATGGCCGAGGACCTACTCTCGCCTCGCTTTGCCGCTACGCAATCCCGGTGCTTATGGTCTGACTGGCTGCACCAAAAACAAACATCCGACCCAGCTATACACTCTCCCAAGTGGTGCTTCCTACAGCTGACACACATGGGATACATGATCCCCTTTACTCTAGGTCTATATGGAGCACTGCCTGTTGAAAATGCTGGGGCCGCTGACCTTTGCTGAGAAAATTGGCAGTTTCCACCACTCGTCCTTGGCGAGGAGGACTCTGAGTTTCCTCTCCTGGCCCTCTCTCTCCTTTTCCTTTAATTGTTTCGCCTCCATTTGTTGTGCAAATATCACCAACCGTGAGAAGTCTATATCCCTGTGCAACATGGCAGTCCTGCACTCTTTAATCAGGGAGTTTGACACTCCATTGACGAACCTGCTCACTCGGGCACTCTAGTCTGCTACCATCTCCGGGGCATACTTGGATAACCGGGTAAATTCCAATGCGTACTCTCTTACTGTCATGTCATTCTATTTCAGGTTGATGAATTCCGCTGCCTTAGCCTCTCTTAACTCTCTAGGGAAAAACCTATCCAGGAACGCGGTCTTAAATTCATCCCAACTCACGGGGCCTGCTCTAACCCCTCAACTGTCCCTCCACTAGCAAAACCAAATGTAAGCAACTCCTTTTAGCTGGTAGGAGGCTAAGTCCGAGCTTTCAATTCCCGTCACCCCCATGATGTGGGTCATATTTTGAATCTCTTCCAAGAACTCAAATGGGTCTTCTTCTACCTTTGACCCCAAAATCTCGGGTGGATTCATTCGAAGAAAATCTCTCACCCTTGTCATCGCTACATTTCCATTCTAGGGAATACGGGCCATTACTTGCTAATTAATCTGGGTAGTTACAACCTGTGCCAACATATTAAGAGTTGCTTGAAACACGGCATGGGTAACATGGTCGTCCCTCGGGTTTGCCAGGGTTGGTGGTGCCTGTTGGCGATCATTACCATGTCTCCTTCCATTTGATCGTCTAGGAGGCATTATCTGCGAGTGCGTAAAGCACGACTCAGAGGGAGGAACTATTTAGAGCTTCATACACTACGCACAATAAGAATCATGAAGAAAGGGAACATTCCTAAAATGTCTCGTAGCCTCCTCGTTATAAGTGCGGCGCGCTTCACACCCATGAAGAAGACTCTACTTAACGCGGCTTTCAGACACCCTTGGACACTCTAAACCTTTGCTATGATACCAAGTTTGTAACGACCCGAGTTCACACCCTGGCCGTAACACGGGACAAGGAACCTCGAGAGGGTCCAAGTCGACCCATGGCATTATCATAGCATACACTTAACATGGAAAACATCTAACATCATGAACAAGCGGAAGAAATACAAGAATATAATATGAACCATAAAGACAATTTAACCATACTTAGATACAACACTGAATCTATCTAAACATGTCTGAAAGCCTTCTATTAAACTGATGAGTTGCTGGGACAAGCCCCCAGCTAACTCCTAAAGTCTGGAAACTGAAACCATAAG